>CATIXQ010000004.1:0-55782 GCA_949711755.1 Leptidea juvernica | reverse complement strand
CTTGAATCCTTTATCTTCGCTTCGGTAGATAAAGCACATAAGTGCACTGAAATTTTCTGCATCGTCTCCATCATTTTCATCAAGAAATGACTTGGTATCCCTCCCATCTGATTTCCATACTATGGGTATGCTTGCAGTCCTTGTGACCCTGCTTCTAATGGCGTATTGTTATCTACCAACGGTCCCTTCTGCTGGATGTTGGTTGGGCGCAGTTGATCAGGTCGTATCCCACTTCTGATGACGAGGAAAGAACCTCTGTATTGTTTTTAAAAAGTGTGACGTCATTACTGTTGACATCATAATTGCTATCTTGCTGAAGATCACTCATTTGTTCTTCTAAAGAAAATTACACGAGCATTTATTTTATTACTTTCGTTTATTCAACGGGCAGCGTTACGACGTCCCAGAGAGGTCCGCACCGTACGACAGCCCGAGCACGACTGACTCGAGTGTCGACCGTGCGGCTGTATTTATAGGACCCGGCGCACGTGCTACTCCACGTGTTTTTGCGCCGATATAAAAATATCACTTCAAAGTGGTGCGTGTAATGGGTTTGTACCACTTTGTCTGTGTTGGTTTAGATGAAAATCTGATGACTCCTAAGAGAAAAAATGTTGTCGTGGAAATGCCCTAGCTGTGTAATGCAGATTCCAAAAGGAATAAAAAATGATAATACTCCTATCCGCAATGTAACCACAACTAGAGGCAATAAAAGAGAAGCCGTTAATTCTCCTCATTATTAGTCGTGATAATCTTCTAACGCGTGAATATGTAAGTGGCATCGTTTAGGATAATGCATAAACAATTTAAGGACATGTAATCTAAATTGAAAAGAACTCTGAATTGAATACAAGGTATTGAATACAAATCGAAAATATAGTCAAAAATAAATGTTAGAAATTATTAAATCTATGGAGCAAATTAATGAACGATTTGAGGAAGTCCTTAAAGATAACATAAAAACATCGAAAGGGTTTGCAAACGCTGAATATTGAAAACATAAACCTAAAAATAACAGTTTCTGATCTTAATGTTAGATTAAACCATTTGGAGCAACATTCTAGAACTAAATAGAAATGAAAATCATGTTGTAAACTGCACAAGGATTGCCAAGCTACAATCTTCCGGGGTTAATTATTGTAGAATTATCTAGTTCCAGCCTACGTGATGAAATGTTAGCAGGCATTATAAAATACAATAAAGCGAATCCTAACAATAAATTAAATATTAGCCTTATTGTAATACCCGTGTAGTAATCTATGATATACGCTGCTGAACATCTATCCCCTGCTAATAAATCTCTACATGCTGCTACAAGATTAAAATCTAAGCAGATGCAATACAAGTTTACATGGGTCAGAAATGGGCATATTTATGTATGCAGAAATGATGAGTCTGCTTATATTATATGGATAAAACTTACTAGCTTCTTAGACAATTATATTTAAGTTTTTCTATTGTTATTTTTGTAAAAAGGGATAGTTTGAGCTTGTACCCGCCTAATGTGACTGACGGAGTTACAAAAACGACCGAAGGCTTCCACATTTGTAACTTATTTACAAAACAATTTTCCTTTGCACTTAACTCTTACAAGCAAATTAATACCTCTGTAGTTGAATCACCCGCATATTTAAAACACCTTAGTGATAACAATATTTCTGTTACAGTTCCTACAATGACTAAAAAGGAAAATTATTACATTTTATCGTAACTTGTGCTTAAGCTCTAACTGTACCATTATGTCCTATTTTTAATAAATCACTGGTCTCTGGCACTTTTCCGGAATGGAAATCAGATATGGTGGTACCTGCACATAAATCAGTTAGTAGTAATCTGATCTGTAACTACAGACCCATCTCAATTTTGTCTACAGTGGATAAGGTTTTTAAATGCGCTGTTTTTCCTTTGATTCAGAACCAATGAAGAATTATCTCTAGTCCGATTTTCTTGTTCTAGATCATGTAGAGCTAAAACGAATAGCATGAATCTGGTATATTTTTCTTAGTAAGGCGTTTGATACTGTTCCACCTGATATTCTCTTATGTAAATTACAAGCATATGGATTTAGTGGATCTCTTTAATGGGTTTCAATCTAATGTATGTCAAATTACATCTGGCGTACCTCAGAGCTCACATTTAGGGCCCATATTGTTGAATATTTTTATTAATGATAAATTCAATTGTTTTTTGACATCTTCTGTGTTCATATAATACTCTGATGATTTTAAATTCGCAAAGAGCAGGAAAAATAATTTGTTATCAAGTAAAATTTACTCGAAATCGAGCTGTTACGCACAAATAGCATATAAATGAACATACTTTAGAGACTTTGGAAGTTATTAAGGATTTTGGTGTGACTTTGGATAAAAAAAATGACTTTTCTTCCCCATTTAGAAAACATGTAAAACGCACTTCTAAAATGCTCGGGTTTGTTAATCGTAAGACAAAAAATTTTAAAAGATTAAAAATAAAACGCTCCTTTCTTTTAGTCTGGTTAGGAGTATCTTGGAGTATGGTTCAGTTGTCTGGCGTCCCCACAATGCTACGCATATACTAAGACTGGAACGTATTCAGAAACGATTTCAGTGGCATGTGAATTTTAGTGCCAGTAAAGACAAGAACTAAAGTAAAGTACCGGAAGACGCAGTGTTGGTAGGCCCCCCACAAGATGGACAGACGATCTGGTCAAGCTCGCCGGAGTACTTTGGATGAGGGTAGCGCAGGACCAATTGTCGTGACGATCTATGAGGAAGGCCTTTATCCAGCAGTGGACGTCTTCCGGCTGATGATGATGATGAAAGCCAAGAAAATTTATTCTTACAAAGAAAGGCTGATCTTCTTCAATGTTAAGACAAGACTACCAGCAATAATTAGACATATGCCTACTACTCCACTTTGTCCTCCACTTCGTCGAACGATCCTAGGTCTAGATTCCCCAGTCCTACGGTTATGTAAAATTCTAAATTTTTATAGCGTATCTGATATTGATATATTTGCTGATTCCTTGGCCAAATTCGCAAGAACATTTGCACCAACATTGGTAATTTATTTATATAGTCAAGGTCCGCCAACACAGAATACACATGTCAATTCATAAAATTATAACACAAAGTGTAAAAATCGTGTTTCTGCAATTACAGGTGAACACATCATGCACACAAACATACAAAGAATTGAATTCATAATAATTATATAAAAGTAAATTTAAGTACTATAAAATACGTTAAAATGCCAAAACAATATAAAAAGATTCATTAATACCACTAAATAATAATAACAAGCAACAATACATTACACTACAATAATATTTAAATCTCGTTTATATTAGTTATCCTATCTGTTCTCAAAACCAAATGGTTTTTGTCAATATTAGAAATTATCAGATGTTCTACATACTCGCGGCCGCGCGCTAAACCTGTACGATATAACTCTAGTAGGGAAGATGTTCTACTTACTCGCGGCCGCGCGCTATACCTGCATGATACAACACTAGTAGCGAAGTTGTTCTACTTACTAGTGGTGCCATGTGCTTCATGCTACGTTCGCCCTTTCTCACCTTATCTCAATTGGTCTCAATCTCCCTCTCCCTCTTCTTGGATAAACAAGTCCCACATTTTCGTGACACTTTATTGGCACATATAGACACTGGATTTCAAAAATGACCCCAAATTCGTTCTCTGCACCCTTGAGAACCTCGGATACGATATCCATATTGTTTAAATCCTAATATTGTGCGGTAAATCCAAAACTGGAGTGGTCTCGACTGATGAAGTCTACGCTCTGACCCGCACCCATCCAGATCCAAAACCCCGAAAACTTTCAACTTGAATTGCAAAACCGCTAAGAATGACTGCGTTGGCGTGGAGTATAATTACAGGTTCGTGGCAGCTATTAAAACGGATGGGTCTAAGTTCTTCAACGCCAGCCATTCAAAAAGATCCGTATAAATCTCCGACTATACCCTTAATTTGATGGATGTAAGACGCCAGATGACCCTTCAGTCCCCGGACGATTCTTCCCAGTATAGGCAGCTAAATAGACAGATGTCCAAGTCATTGACTCGCGGTATACGACGCCACAATACAGATTGTGTTATGGAAGAAGTTCTAAGGACAGTTATACTCGACCGCACGGGCACCTGTTACCAACAAGGCTGAAGACCCAAGAGCCAAATTAGCCCTACACTATACCGAAGTTATCCCAGTCGTCAGCCTGTACGAGACTAGTATGGCCCTAAAACAGCGTAAAAACAACAAGGCGCCGGGTTATGATGGAATTATAGCTGAGCTTCTTAGAGCTGGTGGTACCCTAAGGCAAAACGCCGCAAGCATGGCACATAAGTATAGTGGCGCTGTTCTTTAATGAGGGCGATTAAATGCTTTTGAAGAAGTTTAGGCCTTCACTTCTGAGCCATGTATATAAGTTGTTTTCTAGGGCTATCACGAATCGTCTCGCGCGCAGACTTGAGAACTTCCAGCCGAACTAGCCGGACAAGCTTCCCGAACAAGCCGGATTCCGAAAAGGTTTTAGCACCACAGACTACAAAAGATTTCATCGAGATCGGTCAAATAGTTTATAAGTTATTAGGGAACATACAAACATACATTCTCTTTTATATATGTAGATAGAAGATAAATCGATTTCAACACTAATTACATTAATCAAGTACATTATATTATTGCTAGACGCTATAATGCGAGGACTCACAAAGAGCAGCAACTGCACCAACACCTCAAGTCTATTGGTAAATAGATCACAATCAGGGCAGGATTAATCAAGGATCAAAATTAAGAGTACAACAAAATCATAACGGAGTGGTATCCACGAGAATGCAAAAGAAGCAAAGGGTGACAAATAAAACGACGGGAGGATGACCTTAAGAGAGTGGCTGGCCCAGAATGGATGAGAATGGCGAGAGAGAGAGAAAGATGGAAGTCTTCGGAGGAGGCCTATGTCGAAGGACAAGCTGTTAAAGAAATCGTAAGCAATTAGTTAAGGATATATATTTAAATAAAATGTTATTATTAGTAACAGCAATCAAGGCTTATTTTATTTTATTTTTTATTTATCTATGTATCGTCGGAGATGTATGTATGATCGGAAAGCAGATCTCATCACATGCACCAAGAAATATTTCTGGGACACCACACCTTGAACAACACACCAACAAATGGTTTACGGATGGCTCCAGAACCGAAGCAGAGACTGGAGCTGGAGTGTTTGGATCTGAAGTCAAACACAATAAGTCTTAGGCAAAGAGGCCTCCACATTTCAAGCGGAGCTATATGAAATCGATACGTACCTACAATTGAACCTTGAACAGTCAAGCGGCACTAAAGGTTTAAACTGGCCTACAACAATTTAACACTAGTTTTAATTCAAATCAGCGGCTGTTAGACTTTATTTTATGCAATAGAAATTTCAATGTTCTCACCAGCGACTGTCCTATTGTAAACGAAGTGGTACATCATAAAGCGTTACAAATGGAGTTAAACTTAATTCGCTCACTCTCTCTTATACCCGCGCCTATTCTTAAACATTGTTTTATTGGAATTTTGCTGAAATTAATTACGAGTTGTGTAAGATTGATTGGTTTTTGCTATTTTCAAGACGATCATTGGAGGAGTTTATTTAAATTTTTTATGAAATTCTAAATCATTTGAGAGACACGCATGTTCCAAAGCACCCTCTACGCACATACTCGTATAAATAAGCCTCCCTGGTATACAAAACCCCACATAAGATTACTGTTAACGTTGAATTTAACCATTCATTTATGTAGCCGCAATTAAATATTACTTCCCATAGCCATGACTAGATGGCTCTAGTACTGGGGTACAATATATTTAAAACACGCTATTGGTTTTTTTTATTATATATCTGTCATCGGCTGTCAAATCGTAAACATAATTGTTGAGTAGCTCCTTCTTTTATCGAGTTTAAAAATATACTTACCGTTACAAATATAAACTGCGATATAAATTGTGATTCTGTGAGTTCTGGGAAAATAGATTACACTTCAATCCATTAATAGTAACAGTGATATGAAGCAGATTTCATTTCTCAAGCACAGTGTTCTACAAAGCTGAAAAGTAACACTTGGAAAAGACAAGGATAGAATATCAACATCACAAAGATATCAGAATAATTATAGAAGGAAATACCGAAAGAAAATAGCCAAAAAACAAATTGGATCAACAAATTTACAACAAAGGTACAACTTGGAATATTTATCTTCATAATATTATTTTAATTGCATTAGGAGTCAATGTCAATATATCCAGTTAAAATAACATCTTAACAGGTGACATCCGTCAAATTGACACTGATCGACATTAAAATAAACATCATAAGGGACAGACTATAAAAATCAGACACGGTACTGTGCAGTTGAGTTGCCAACTGACAAAAACATTTTGATAGAAGTCAAGCGACGTTCCGTAACTCTGTGTTACATTAAAAAATGACAGCAAAAATGTCTGAAGAAATGTCACTGTTATTTAAAATGGTGAAACAGGAAATGGAAAAACAAACTTCTGTAATAACTGATGCTATAACAGAGCGAATTATGGAAAAAATAGACGGAATAATAAAACCAATAGCAGAAGAAAATAAAAACCTTAAATTAGAAATTGATACCTTAAATAAAAAAATAAATATGCTAGAAAATATTAACAGGAAGAATAATATAATAATTCATGGTCTCAACGAAACGGAAAAAAACTATACGGAACTTAAAAAAACAATCATGCAAACAATTCGGAAACTGGGTGTAAAAATTGAAGAATTCGAAATCAACAAAATTCACAGAATTGGACAACTTAAATCAGGAAAAATAAGACCAATACTTATTTCCTTTACAAGCTATAATAAAAAAATTGAAATACTTAAAGACAAAAAGAAAATGCCTGGAAACACCTACATTACAGAGGATTTCTCTAAAGAAACTTTACAAAAGCGCATAGAACTCCAACAAGAACTGAAACAAGAAAGAGAAAAAGGAAATATAGCATTTATAAAAAACCATAAGATTATTATAAAACCCAAAGAAATAGAGAAAAGGAAACGAGACAGCTCGATATCACCACAGGCACTTTCGCAACAAGATGGTGAGAAAACTTTATTAGCACCAACGAAACTACACAAAACCGATCCATTTGCATATATGAGATCCAGATCCCACTCTTTAAGTGACAAAACAACAACCCAAAAAATGGCATAGGAAACAGCAGACACCGGCAACAGAAGAAAGATACAAATTAAAAACAAGCAACAAAATATTTACACAATACTCCCCAATCCGGCTGGTCACCGTGGGGATGGAGACCATACCCCCCCAGTTTTGCTCACAAAAACCAGAAACGAAAAAAATAAAATGAATAAAGAAAGGAACACAAGTATATACATAGGAACTCTAAATACAAGAACTCTAAAAACACAAGAAAGATTATACGAACTAGAACATGCATTAAAGAACATTAAATGGGGTATAATCGGCCTGAGCGAATTACGAAGATCTGACGAGCAAATCGAAGAATACAATAAATATATATTCTATTACAAAA
Source organism: Leptidea juvernica (assembly GCA_949711755.1). NCBI lineage: Eukaryota > Metazoa > Arthropoda > Insecta > Lepidoptera > Pieridae > Leptidea > Leptidea juvernica. Next base: position 48,217 of record CATIXQ010000004.1, on the reverse strand, counting down.
ATAAAACCCCAGGTCTTTATGGAATTGGGTTCTTGATAAAAAAATACCTGAAAAACAACACCCAGGAATTAATTGGAATCTCAGACAGAATAGCAATACTCAACATTGACCTGTTTAGTAATAAGCAACCTATTTCTATAGTGCTCCAACAGAAAATGCAAAAGAAGAGACAAGACGATTTTTATAATAGTCTAAAACGAACTATGGAGAATTTACACAAAACAGTGATAGTAATGGGAGACCTAAATAGTCTAATTGGTAAACGCAACAGCAATGAAAACAAATGCTTAGGCTTATTTACATCCGGAAAACGAAATTCAAATGGAGAGAAACTAATTGAATTTGCTCAAGAATATAACTTACGGATAATGAATAGTTTTTACAATAGGAAACTTCAACATAAGTGGACATGGATTTCACCAAACGGAATTTTCAAAAACGAAATAGATTTTATACTTACTAACAATCCAAATATATTTTTGAATGTTAATACTATAAAACAGCTAAACTTCAACACTGATCATCGAATGGTGCGCGCCGAAATCAGGACCTGCAATAAAAAACACTCAAGAAAACATATACCTGTACCAGATAACATGTTGGAATATGTTAAAACAACACTAAAAGAAAAAACAAACGCAATACAGAACGTACAAGAACAGTATGATGTTTTAGTTAACGAATTAAAAAAAGCAGAAAAAACACTCAGCTCAAATAACCTGATAAAGGATAAAATTGGAAAAGAAGCCCACGACTTAATCCAAACAAGACGAAATATGAGACAGCAAAAACCAATAAATAGACAAGAAATAGCAATTATAAGCAAACAAATAAACACATCAATTCGAAAACATAAAGAAAAGATAAGAATAGAAACCATTAAATACCACATAGAAACTACCGGAGGACTTAAAAAAGCACAAAGAGAACTGCAAGAATATACAAATTGGATACCAGAAATGAGCAAACACAAGAATAAAAAGAATAAAACCAAACGACAGGATATATTAGAAATAGCAACATTCTTCTTCCAGAACTTGTACAAGGATGACACGATATATTCAATAAAACACCTTTTTTATACAGAACAAGAAGAAGCGATTCCATTAATAATGAGGAACGAAGTTGTAAAAGCGATTGACACACAAAAAAACCAAAAATCACCTGGAGAAGATGGAATTTCAAATGAACTGCTTAAAGGGTTAAAGAACGCTGTATTGGATAACTTAGTGAATCTGTTTAACGAGATTCTAAAGAAGGAACAAATACCCTTCCAATGGGCAACATCAACCATAACTTTAATTCACAAAAAAGGTAAAAAAGACGATATTGGCAATTATAGACCCATTAGCCTCATGTCAAACCTTTACAAGATATTTTCGAAGATATTATTGGATAGAATCACGAACGTGTTAGAGGAAAACCAACCGAAGGAACAAGCTGGTTTTAGAAGCGGGTTTTCTACTATAGATCACATACATACAATAAAACAGGTCACAGAAAAAAAAAATACAAAGAATATGGTCTACCCTATTATCTAGCGTTCGTTGACTATAACAAAGCATTTGACTCTCTCAAACATGGACCGATATGGAAAGCATTAGCTGACCAAGGAGTACCAAAGAAATACATAAGAATTATTGCAAATGTCTATAAAAACATGACAGCGAAAATAAAAACCGAAAGGGCGGGAGATCAATTCCAAATTAAAAAAGTTGTTAGACAAGGAGATCCTCTTTCCCCCAAACTATTTTCGGCTACATTAGAACATATATTTCGCAAATTAAATTGGACAAAATATGGGATACGAATAAACGGGATGATGCTGAACCACCTCCGATTTGCCGATGATCTGATAATAATTACAGACAAGCCAAGTAAACTGCAGGTCATGCTCAAAGAACTAGAATCAGAAAGCGAAAAGGTGGGCCTGCAGATGAATACAAAGAAGACCAAGCTGATGACGAATAGTTTAAGATCACCGATTGAAGTAAACAGCGTAACAATAGACTACGTCGACGAATATACTTACCTCGGCCAGATAATCTCCCCTACGAATACTACCTCAAAGGAAATACATAACAGAATAAATAAGGATTAAGAAAAGCGATAGAATAAACTTAAAAGAAATAAGAAAAAGGACAAACATTGCAGACGTATCACAAACTATTAGTAAACTCAAATGGCAATGGGCGGGACACCTAATACGAGGCAAACAAGAAAAATGGGCCAAAATAGTAACAGAATGGTATCCTAGAGAAGGAAAAAGACAGAGAGGGAGACCGAGTCGTAGATGGAGCGACGATTTAAAAGATGCCGCTGGTGTGACGTGGAGCAGATCATGACATGACCGAGAACAGTGGAAGAGCCTGGGGGAGGCCTATGCGAAAGCAAAACAATCTGTGCCGATGTCTACTGCAAACTAAATGTAAATCGAAAACTATGTAAAGATTGTTATTAAAGGCTATTATTATTATTATTATTGGTATTTATTGTAAATGTATTTGTACTTAATTAAATATCAAATAAATTGACGTACTATCTAAAGCGAGCCAGTAGTGATATAATTTTAGTGTAGTACCGAATTCCATTCCCCTTCACCACCTCCGGCTTCCTTCAATTAATGAATGAAAAGAAAAAGTACCATAAACTATGGAAGACATATGGCAACCCATTAGATTACGACAGTTTTAGATGCATAAGAAAAAGAATTGATAAACTAGAACGTAGATGCTATAAAAATCACATAATCTCAACAGAAAATAAAATTACGTCTAACCCAACGTTCTTCTGGTTTTATATGAAGTCAATCCCCGCAAGGAGTGGTCTTCTACAAGTTATGTATTATAAAGGTGTATCGGCTTCAACTGGCACCCAGATATGCGACATATTTAACGAACACTTCCACTCTGTATTTGAAAAAGCTGGTACCATTGAGCTGCACAATCTTCCACCGGTAAAAAATACAGTTTTTGACATGAATACCATAATTTTAACTAAAGACCTTGTGCATAAATATCTTAAGTCAATCAACATAAATAAGGGAGCCGGTCCTGATTGTATTCATCCAGTTATCATAAACAAATGTTCTCACGAGTTATCTGTTCCTATCACTTTACTATTTTACTTCATGAAGGTTGTGTGCCCTCTATTTGGAAACGTGCGCTTGTTACTCCGATACCGAAAGGAGAAATCAGCTGTGACATTGAGAAGTATCAGCCCATCTCCAAATTATGCCAATTAGGCAAGATATTAGAGAAGATTGTCACCGACCAGCTGTCTGCCGCTGTTCGTCGTCATATTAGTGTATATCAACATGGTTTTGTAAAAGGTCGCAGTGTTGAAACAAATCTTTTATCGTTCACTGAAATTATTTTGGAAGCCTTAGAAAATAATATCACCAGGTGGATGCCGTGTACACTGATTTTGCCAAAGCATTCGATAAAATTTCTCATGAACGCCTCCTCTTGAAACTTTGGCAACTTGGTATACACGGGGATCTTTTTCGCTGAATAAAGTCGTACATTTAAAACCGGTCACAGGCAGTTGCAGTGGATGGGTATACCTCTCAGTACAGACTCATTATTTCTGTCGTTCCACAAGGGTCAGATTTAGGACCGTTGTTATTTATATTATACCTTAATGATGTCATAGAAAGTGTAAACCGTTCCAATTTACTTTTATATGCCGATGACACAAATTTTTTTAAAGTCATCCGTGACATTGGGACTGTGATACCTTACAGAGGAAGTAATTAAGTAATTTCGAGACATTTTGTAACCAAAATAACCTATTTTTTGAATACTGATAAGTGTTTTGTTATAAGTTTTAGCAGAAAAAGAGAACCCATACAATTTCAATACAAACTTTTTCAAAAAGAACTAGCCCGCGTTGATCAAATTCGTAATCTAGGTGTAATTATGGATTCTAAAGTCACTTTTGTACCACATATAGATTTTATTATAAATAAAGGTTTTAAACAATTAGGTTCATACTTCGGGTAGGAAAGCCTTTTAAGAGAGCTTTAACGTACAAGTAAGTAAAATAGAAAGAGTCCAGAATTTTTTTAAGAGCTCTCGATTATCGTACAGGTCACTTATAGTTATGGATTATGACACATCACTGAAAAGGCATGAAATATGCTCATTAAGTTGCCGTCGAAATTGCACTGATATAGCAATTATTTTTAAAATTATAAATAATATTATCAATTCCCCACCATTATTGCACTCACTGTCTTTTAAAGTACCTCAACGTCGCGAACGAACTTGCCGGAGCAAGCCTCTTTTTGTAATACCTCGCAGTCGCATAAACTACGCTGAAAACGCATTCATAAGACGTGCTTGCAGGTTGTACAATGATAAGTTATTACACATAGATTTATTTAGTGAATCCCTAAGCAGTTTGAAAGAATCTGTTTTGGAGTATCTTTCTGAAAAATAGTAATCTAAGTTATTTTAAATAGGTATGTTGGTTTTCAAAAATGATGTTTATATTAAGTACGTATTTGTTTTATATGTATTAACTAATGATGTAGTTTTACAAATGTAAGAAACGGTAGGTCTATAATGTAAGTATGTTGCTGTTCAAAGTTATGTTAATATTGTTTGCTTTAAATAAAATAATTTATTAAGTAGTTATTAAAATTTAAGTAGTGTGTTATATAAAATAAGTAATGGTGTAGTTTTTAAAAATGTAGGAAACTGTAGGTCCATAATGTATAGGTATATTACTCTTCAAAACTTATGTTAATATTGTTTGTTTTAAATAAAACTATAAAGTAGATTAAAAAAAAGAAACTGTAGGTTAATAATGTAGATAGTATGTAACTCTTCAAAACTTATGTCTATAATTAAGAATTTGTGTTATATAAAATAATTAATGATGTAGTTTCTAAAAATCTAGGAAACTGTAGGTCTATATTTTGCTAAATGTTTCTCAGCTAATATATTTATAAATGACTGTTTGTTTCTGAATAAAATAAATAAAAAAATAAAAATAAATAAACATCTTACACAATTAGTTACCTTAAATCTGGTGTGGGAGTGCAGGGTAAAATTAAACCAATTATCCGATTGTAACAAGGTGATTCTGGTGTGCCCTTTTAATAGAATATCTACAACATTCAACGATATTAATGATCATGAAATTGAAATTTTTCACGACACGTTTAGGTCTTATAGAAAAAGTTTTAGAAAAAAAACAACCGCGGTAGATAATTTTGTATTAGATGGTTAACCACTTATTAATTCTTACTTTTTTTTTATGTAATTTCACATTAATAATAAAAATAATATAATGATAAACCTATTTATTTCCAATCTACTAATAAATTACATTCTTACAGTTATATCTATGATTACATCTATTATAATAAATGTTACTTATTGTTAGCATTATTTACAAAGATAAGAAAAAAATATATACATAATTTTTATTTGCATTAATGACTGTTGTTATGTGCTGTCTTCATCATTATTGATTGGAACTCCTTCTTGAGTATAGGCATATATATATATATAGTATATAGTGGAGAGGAAATTCTCCTTTTAGGATTTCCATCAGGGACCCGAACTTTTTCCAGTTCATATTAATACGGTGCTCGACCTTTTGTTCTTCGTTTATGTCTTCGAATGATAATTGCTTACCTAAGTATATTTAGTTTTTGACATATTCAAGCGGCTTTCCGTTCAAGTTGATTAAGTTTGTGTGGCTATCTGTCAATACTTTGGTTTTAATTTCATTCATATGAAGACCTACTTCTTCGCTTTTTGTGTTCAAAGTATTTAACATTTTTTCTAAGCCCTTTTTCTGCAAATAAAACAATATCATCCGCGAATCTGAGGTGAGTAAGTCGATTTCGATTTATTTTGATCCCTTCCCACTGCCAGTTGAGATTATCGAAGATGTGTTGCATTATTATTATGAATAACTTGGGTGATAATCTCCTTGTCGCACTCCTCTGCTATTCGGTATATTATCTAGGCCTCGTGTCTCTAGTTTGACTTGGCTTACGCTTCCCTTGTAGATGCTTTATAGGAGGACAAACGAGCGAACGGGTCACCTGGTGTTAAGTGATCACCGCCGCCCACAATCTCTTGCAACACCAGAGGAATCACAGGAGCGTTGCCGGCCTTTAAGGAAGGTGTACGCGCTTTTTTTGAAAGTACCCATGTCGTATCGTTACGGAAACACCGCTCAAGGAAGCTCATTCCACAGCTTTGTAGTACGTGGAAGAAAGCTCCTTTAAAACCGCACTGTGGAGGACCGCCACACATCCAGATGGTGAGGATGATATCCTAACTTGTGGCGTGTCGTTCGAAGGTGGAATTCGGCAGCAGGAATCAGGTTAAACAGCTCTTCGGAACACTCCCCGTGATAAATGCGGTAGAAGACACACAATGAAGCGACGTCTCTACGCAACGCCAAGTGATCCAGCAGTTCACAGAGCACTGGGTCCCCGACAATTCGAGCTGCTCTGCGTTGCACGCGGTCGAATGAACCTTGTCCAATTTAACCCCCAGAAGACTCAAGTTTGCGCGTTTACCACTAAAAAACCCCATTTGTCGCCTCACCGCTCTTCGACAACACTTTCCTAAAAGCCTCGCCTAGTATCGGAATACTGGGCCTCGAAATTTCGAGCGATTTTCAATTTCGTGGTCATCTGGAGGGCAAAGCCAAATTGGCTTCAAAGAAACTGGGCGTCATTAATAGAGCACGGCAATACTTCAAGCCGGCCCACATTCTAGCGCTGTACAAAGCGCTGGTCCGGCCACACATGGAGTATTGCTGTCATCTCTGGTCTGGCGCACCCCAGTATCAGCGCGATCCATTTGACCGCGTGCAACGCAGAGCAGCTCGAATTGTCGGGGACCCAGTACTCTGTGAACGGCTGGATCACTTGACGTTGCGTAGAGACGTCGCTTCATTGTGTGTCTTCTACCGCATTTATCACGGGGAGTGTTCCGAAGAGCTGTTTTACCTAATTCCTGCCGCCGAATTCCACCTTCGCACGACACGCCACAAGTTAGGATAACATCCTCACCATCTGGATGTGTGGCGGTCCTCCACAGTGCGGTTAACAAGGAGCTTTCTTCCACGTACTACAAAGCTGTGGAATGGACTTCCTTGTGCGGTGTTTCCGGGACGATACGACATGGGTACCTTCAAAAAAAGCGCGTACACCTTCCTTAAAGGCCGGCAACGCTCCTGTGATTCCTCTGGTGTTGCAAGAGAGTATGGGCGGCGGTGATCACTTAACAACAGGTGACCCGTACGCTCGTTTTTATTCCATAAAAAAAAAATAGTGGTTAATATATATAATATAATAATTTCTTATAGAAATTTGTGGCAACTTTTATGTCTGGTCTAGTCTTGGTTTCTTCTGATTTTGTTTTTAAGTTTGTAAACCAGTTTTTGTGCGTGGTCAGTTTCTTATAGGCTTCCTTTGTGCTTCTGTATTCCTTTAGACTAGTCTCAATTATTTTGTTCCTGTGGTTTTTGTAGTCTTTATCAATAGCCTTGCTTGTAGCTTTAAATAATCTGCTCAATTCTTCCTTCATTTCTTTCGATTTTTGTTTTGTGTTTAAAAGTTATGTTATGGATGTTTTGTGTTATAAAGTATGTTATGGATGGTTTTTGATTCTTTATTTTTAAATTACGTACAAGGCTGGTGTTGATAGTATTGACCAGTTTAGTGTAAAAAGTTTGAATATCTTCTTCTTCTTCGTGTTGTGTTTCCAGCTAACCTTTGTTGGTTTCGAGGTTTATTAAATACGATGATTTATCCTCTTCCGTCCTGAGAGACTTAGGTTGTGCTTTGAACGATATCTATTCTTTTTGCCTTGATATAGTGTGTAGTTAGCTCTTACCAAGCGATGGTCAGATCTAAATCCTAATATTGCCACGCTTCTGATCTGCTTAGGGCTGTTCGATAGAATAAAATCGATTTCATTTTTTTATGTGGCCACAAGGAGAGAGATAGGTCCATTTACGGTTTTCTCGTGCTTTATAAAAGGTGTTCATGATTGACAATTTCTGTTCTAGGGCATATTGAATTAGTTTATCTCCTCTTTCATTTCTGTTTCCGTATCCAAATTTTCCTAACACAAAGTTTTCTTTTTCTTGTGTTCTCCATTGCCTAATTTTTGCATTAAAATCACCGATAACTAGAATATTTTCTCCTTGAGTGCCGAGAGCTACATGTAAAGTTTCATAAAATGAGTTGATTTCTTCATCTGTTGCCGTTTCAGTTGGTGCATACACTTGTATTATTATAAGCATGTGGTTGTCATATTTCATTTTTAATACAGCAACTCTGTCTGTTATCGCTGAGAAACTAACTATATTATTTTTATGTTCTTTTTTATTAAAAAGCCAACTCCATAGAGGCCTAGCCCTTGTAACAAAAGATGTAATCTTCATGTTTTTCAATTTCACAGCCCATTCTCCTAAGCTCTCTGCTCGCTCCTCTGCAAGTCCTAATATATCAATTTTCAATTCAATTAATTGAAAATTTAATTGAAATATATCAATTTTTATTTTGTGGAGCAGATATGTCAGTTCAATAAATAGTGTTGTTGTTGCCAAAGATCTTACGTTAAATGTACCAATCTTAAGATTTTGTTGTGAGTGTTTTATCATTGGAGTCGATTTTTTAGAGTTCGCTGGAGAGATGTGGATTTTTTCCCCACGGGGACCAGCCGGCTTCGGGAAGGTTGTTTCTTTTTTATTGATTCATTGTTATATTTTTTATTATGTTTCTGATTCCGATTCCGATCACCGGTAGATAATTGCTATTGTTTCATTGTTGAAATAGTTGAATCAGAGTGAGATCGACTCTTCATAATATCAAATGCATTTATTTTGTTGTTCTTTGATGGGCTTATGGTTTGTTGTTTCGAAGGTTGTGGCGAAGTTGATATCTCTCTCTTACTTTTATCTATGGCCCTTGAATTTTCCTTCACGGTCAGTTTGTCATGTTTAATGTACCTATGCATAGTTTCCTTTTTTCCTTTCTTCTATTAATTTGGGTTGTAGTGATTTCCTTATTTCTAGTGTTTCATTTGAGTAATCTTCTGATATGTATAACACATTTGATTTACTTTTGTTCCTGATAATTTCATACTTTTTCCAACCACTAACTAATGAAAGGAGCGCAGGCCTCGGTTTCCCATTTTTATTGTTCATGCCAATACGATGGATCTTATTTATCTCATAATCTTCTATATTTATGTTAAGTTCATCGATAAAAGATTTCTTTATATTTCTAATTAAGTCATGAGTTGACTTTTCATTTTCTTCTAATCCATGAATTATTATATTTTTACTCCTTTCCTCTCCCTCTAAATGCTGCACCTCGTTTTCCAAGTATGCCACTTTAAATTTTATTTTCCTCTAGCAAAGGTATTTGGAATTTTATTGTTCTTCCATTTTTTGCGTATAAATGGAACGTAAATATAAAATATTAAATTATGATATTTAAGTACAATAAATATAAAAATTACAACAGTACAATAAAACAAAAAGTTCAAGAAACTAAAACAGCTATAATTCATTCGAAAAACCGCATGATAATCGGTTCATTCATTCAAAAGTTATTGCCGTTTGAAAATTAAAAAAATAGTGTTTTTTTTAACTTTTATAAAACTGTTGAGGTCGAAGAGATCAAAACAGCGCAATTTTCAAATTTTTCAAGTATCATAGTTTTTCAATAAGTAGTTTTTCTTTGGAATATTCCATATGTATTTTTCTCTACCTATCCTATGATGAGATAGGTAAAAATTAACAAAAAAGCAATATAAAGTAGTAAAATCTGTATGATACAGTCTAAAATAAAAATAATATAAAAACACGTATTTTTTCAGAAAATTGTAATTGTGATTGTTTTACATATTTTGGTGAACTGTAGGTTGATTGTCCTCCTTTCCATAAAAAACATATTGTACTGATCTTTCAACAATTACAAATCGCTTGGTATTTTTATTTCAAAATGTCAATAAAACTACAATTTCATTTCATACACTATATTTAATAAATTCTACATATAGCTATGACTAACTTTAATATGTTGCTTTAAATCGCTATTGCTATCAACGACTTTTCTGCAGACCCTACAACAAAATTTTCCGCCATGTTTCAGTTTCATATGTTTTCGCACCTCAGACTCAGAATAAAATGTCTGCGAGCAAACAGGACACGCATTAGGCTTTATATCTATATGTCTCCTTAAATGTATCACTAAACTCCTTCTACATTTAAATACTCTGTGGCAAAACTTGCATTCTTCCCTAGAGTACATATTATGTAACTTTTTATGACACTTCAAATTATATTCTGTGTAAAACTGCTTTTCACACATATCACAACTGTACGGTTTCATTTGAATGTGGGCTTTGTTTACATGTAGTGACAGTTCGTTTTCATTCGAGCATGCCTTTTCGCAGACACTACAAAAGACCACATTCCTTTTTGACATATTATACTTTATACCGTGTCTTACCAAATGAGTATTGAAATATTTTTGCGACTTAAAGTACTTATCACATAGCAGGCATTTCTTATTAAAATGATTTTTTTCATGATTCTGTAACCTAGTCCTATTCTTAAACAAGCGATTACAAATGCTACATCTAAAACTAGGAATACATAAAATATGCACCATTTTGGCATGTTCAAATAAAGTAAACTTTGATTTGAAAGATTGGTTACATACTTTACATGCGACTGGCTTCGGCAAATGCGAGATAATATGCTTTTTCAAAAAATAATCAGATATAAAATTTTTGATGCAAATTGGGCATGTAAGTCCGGATACTTCGGATACCCTTCGGCTTTTAAGCAAAAATTCACTGCACATTTGGTCGTATTTAGCTGAATGCGCTACGCCGTTAGCTACCTTCCTTTTCAAGTAAGTTTTGGTTACAATTCGCGCAGGATTATAAATATTTTCTACATTCGACAATTCGTCACTTTCATCAGACTCCGATGTAAATTCAATTCTAAACTCATCTTCAAGTACATCTTCTCTCATTACATTGTCTTCCTCTTGTATAGCATCAGAGGGCAGTATTGCGTTTTGTTCAATTTCAATAATAACATTTTTATTTTCATCTATATTTGATAAATCTCGTACTATGCTATCTATACATTTAATCAATCTATTTTGTATATAATGTGTGCTTGTTATAAATATGAATGATGTGATTAAGCTATTTAAACACTGGCTACAAATTTTTGTGTTCTTATTAATTAATGTAATCTGTAACAAAGAATAAAAAAACATTAAACAAATATCAATAACAAAAAACCTGGTGTATCAGTTACGATAAGTTATGAAGAAAAAAAATAACCCACGAAATAGCAGATGATCGACTTATAGATCAATGACTTATCGTATGCGCATGGTTTATTTTTATTTAGCTTGGTTATAGACAGTCTCTCAAAGAAAAATTTAAATAAATAAATATTATGACTGTTCACTGTCAGGAAATTTATGGAAATCAAATATGTAAAGTAAATGTGAACGAATCACAAAAATCGTCACCTTTTTGCTCAAGCAATAGTAATTTTCATTTTTATAACACTAGAAATAAGGGATTGCTTGTAACTTATTGTAGTAGGCTTCATAAGACACATAATGGCTTTAAGGGTAAATGTATACACTTTTATAATAATGTCCCAGCCACTGTTAAGGCATTATCTATAAATAAATTTAAATGTTTTATTAAAAAATGGCTCTGTCGTAAATCCTACTACTCCACAGCTGAAGATCTAAGTGCCAGCCTGGGAACTAGATTATGATTATTTTATAGCAATAACAATGACAATACAATATTGTATAATTGATTAAAAAGCGCGCAAAAAAAATACTGGGAGAGTTTCTTGCGCCCCCTATTCTCTCTCAGAGCGCCATTTGTTTGCGAAGCGGAAGTTGTGTTTGGTATATTAGAAATGACATCAAAAAGAATTGTAAAGGAATCAATTTTGAGAAAATAAATGCCTTTATGCCTTTATTAAAAATGAATTGTTATTATGAGCTAGTGTATTTGATAATAATATATGTTAATTATATACTTTTTTGACATTAAGTATCTTGATATTATACATAGGTACTAAACTAATTAGGTATTAAATTACTTACATCTTATATTATAATATCTTTAAATTTTATTAATATTAATGATAGAATTGTGAAATCTGACATTTTTCAGTATAACAGCAGTGTGTTGGTACTTAAACTTAGACTATAACATAAATATTTTGTATGTCAATTGACGAAACATATTGGATTTTTAATAATATGTTAACATCTTAACTAAAATGTTTCTTGCAAATAAAATATCACACACACACATAAGAACAAAGTAGGTATTACAATTTCACAACACAAAAACAATCCACTGTGTTTGGTAACCAATACGAAGTATTATTATGTTGTTAGTGAGTATTACGTCGATTATTTTTAGTCAGGATTTCTGAAAGGTATAAAAAGAATAATATTGTTTTTTCCAGAATCAAGACAAACTGTTTGCATAATTACAATTCCTTAACTATTCTATACTGTCCGATTTTATATTTATATAAACACATATAATAAAATATAATACGTAGGCTATTCTTCCATTTTTTGAAATATATTCGAAAATGTTCGTAAAGAGTTGGAAGCCAATTGGTATTTATTTCCTCAAAATAATACTACTTTACGCTGAAAAAAATTGTTTTTAACTATAGCCGCGCCAAAAAGGGAGCCGCCATGATAGTGACGTCATAATAATATAAACAAATAAACGTCAAATGTGCAGTACAATACTAATCGATGTTTCTAAAAATAAAAATGACCTTTCATAGTCCGTATCGTTGGTGTGTTGCTAAAAAGAAAATACTGCTTCTGCTTAGTGACGTCACAAAATGGTGGCATTTTGTGACGTGACATACAGATAATAAAACAATAATTATTTTAGAGGAGATAATTTTTTTGTTCGACGAATAGGCCTACATCGAAATGCGGTGTATAGTATTGAAACATAATATATTGATTTATTCCTTATAATCTCTAGATTACACGGTATATTTAGTTAGAAATGATCTAACCGGAATACTGAGAAATACGACAAGAATGTGAACCTCAAAATAACTTAAAGATAAAAAAATTATGTTTATAATATGATATGTAATATCTTGAGAAAACAAAACGGCCATAATAATAAGTCAGGGCACTAACCATAATCACAAAACCAGAAAGCTTGCCAATAAGATAATATTATGATATATTTGCAATGCAGACATATTGGCGCAGGTTAGTATATGTGCCCCGGAGACATCGGCCGCTGCGGCCGTTGCTGGCCGTGACAACTTGCTCAGTCATGTGCCGCTGATGGGCACTCCGCAACCGTAACATCACACACGAAAAGACAGATATTTGTTGTTGCTCTCAGAGTGAGTTCACAGTCATAGCAATTTGGTTGATAATTGTTACACATAAGGTAGTTGTTAAAGTTTTAAGTATAATTGTAGTCATATATAATATGGTTTAGGTACAAGATAGATTAGAGTACACTGTCGCATTAGGACTCCCCTGTAAGGACAACAATGTACACTATAGTGTGTTATAAATAATAAATTTCTAAATTTTCTTATAAATACTATTGAGCTAAGATCTTGTACACTGTTTATCACAGGCAGAAAAAAAACATAAGTAATTTATATAGTATAACTATTTATTAGTCATAATTTTCAAGATCATCTCATATAATTAAAATCCCATCCAATAGTGATGCAGATGGTTCAATCTCATCTTGATGATGTGCCCACGATAAATACCACTAATAACCAACAGTACGTCTACATTGCAACAGTATCCGGCAAGATCAGCTTTAGTATTAGAAATCTACTTGTGTGCCTTGATTGTATCCTACCCCGTAGAAGATACTTATTTTAAACAAACTCTTGGAAAAGTTGCCGGAAATCTTGAATTTTGTTTTGTCCGGACGCCTTGTTCAAGTCTCCACAACTATCTCAGACACTGTTTTTGCATATCATGTTGAAATCGTACTACACAATTTACTCAACGACTATCTGGAGTATAATAATATGCTATAGATGCGATATTAAAATCTATGAAATAAACCAAATAATTATAATAATGCAAAATAAACTTACGCGAAGCTCGAAAGAAACAGACAATACACTATACAGAATTCTGACAACATAAAAATCAAAATGACAGATACACAGTTCACAGATTATAGACTGTCTATGTTACAGTATTTTACTAGCACTAGAAAAAGGCAGGATTTTAAACACCTGCATAACACCATGTATGAGAAAACTGGAAGTATGCCAAAACACCATGCAGAGGAGTCTATTAGACATAAAATTAAAGGACAGAGAAAAACTAACGGACACAAGAGAAAAAACAAAGGTGATCTCCATATCAAAAATTGTCAAAAAACTTAAGTGGAAATGGACGGGTCACATGATCAGAGGCCCAAACAAATGGTCGCAGAAACTAACCTATTGGTACCCAAGAGATGGTAAAAGAAAGAGAGGCAGACAGTTACTAAGGTGGGAAGATGACATAAAGAAGGTTGCTGGACCAGTTTGGAGTAGAGAAGCGCGGGAGAGAGAGCTGGAAGGTTAGGACTTTGTCAGGAAGGAGGCCTATGTCAGCGGACAAGCTAAATATATTGTTAAAAAATAGAGGAAATAAAAAATAAACATGTAGTAACACTAATATCTAGAAATAAAGGCTATCTTTATCTTTATGAAACTTCATTCCATTGCACGGTAATATTAAACTTTGCACTTATTCCTAAATTAGTTTAATCTCTAAAACAATAATTAAAAGGAGGTTAATGGACACAATAGATATTCTTTACTTTTCAAAAGCCGATATTCACTTTTACCACCACATTTTGCAGTAATATTTTTATTTTCTCACATGAATGTTACAAATTATTCATTAAACGCCTTTTTTGCCATATTATTGTCAATAATTGGATACAGGAAATGTATCAAGTGTTTTTATAATTTCATGACCCCGGTTAGATTTTAGAATAAAATATAGCCTGTTGGTACTAATAAATTAGTTAATTTTACTAGCATAATATGACTAATAAACATCAACATATCCTGTGGGCCCGAAAAAAATTGTCTCCTTTGAATGTCTCATGTTTTTTATAACAAATTAGTATTGAATTGGTATTTCATACCCTAAAAACTCTGTAAATAACATAGGTACTTTCATAATTTAATTTTGATAGATGAAACTAAACTATAAGCACATGTAATTATAACAGAAATGATACATTAGTTGCACTCTGATTTCCGCTTTTATCCTCCATTTTGGTTTTGAAACATCCCCGTGCGTTGGAAATTGGACAGGTGTCTAACTTATTGGAGTTCATAATGACGAGAGGTTTAGGCTTACACTGCAAAAATCAATCCACACTGAACCCCACAGACATCTTACAAGATTCCGTTTCTTTTTTTTTGTGCGTTCTGTTGGTAATACTTGAAGACATAATTATTCATTTCAAGTAGTGTAAGTCTTACATACACCATAGACTAATAAAAAAGAACAAGATGAATACTTGACTCAAGAGAGTGAGTTTATGTGTTGTGCAAAACTTACAATTGTTAATGAGCCATAACATTACGACGTATAGTTCATTTAGCTTTACGTTTAATCGATGTAACTTATGTTAGAATAATTAATGTAAACAATAAAAATATATTGTTACTCAACAAGTGCATACATGTACATATCGATATAATTTTCATCGAAATTAATTGCTCTTTTCCATGCATCATGCGAATAGGGTGTAAGTAAGCAAAATGATATGGTTGTGGTAATTGTGTACAAGAGAAACTACGATGAATTCAAATTAATAGGTTTAATTGTCTCTTGTCTCAGCTAATCATAATTTAACAATGATGTGTAAGATTCGAATAAAATTTTAATATTTGGCATATTATAGCTATTGAGGTTCCACCGATAAGGTTGAGTAGAGGAAATACGTCATAGAATTATAAAAAACCATGAATTCTTGGAATATTTGCCATCATTGTAGCATAATGTACATTATAATAAAAAATTTCATATATCATAAGACTAACAAGATTATTAATACTTCATCAGTACTTGTAGCTTCTCTTTTTATTAATCATTCGTTACTGCTTGTTTTGGAAATTTTCTTTCTGCACGCGCATTACGTATAGAAGCAGTACGGTTTATAAAATCTTATGTCTTACTGGCCCCTGGGTTTATACAGAATAAAGAGTAATAAATACTTATAAAAAAAACTATGTTTTATGCGTGTGTTGCCCAGGTAAATATTTTTTATGGAATAGGAGGACAAACGAGCGTACGGGTCACCTGTTGTTAAGTGATCACCGCCGCGATCAATCTCTTGCAACACCAGAGGAGTCACAGGAGCGTTGCCAGCCTTTAAGGAAGGTCTACGCGCTTTTTTTGAAGGAACCCATGTCGTATCGTCCCGGAAACACCGCACAAGTAAGTTCATTCCACAGCTTTGTAGTACGTGGAAGAAAGCTCCTTGAATACCGCACTGTGGAGGACCGCCACACATCCAGATGGTGAGGATGATAACCTAACTTGTGGCGTGTCGTGCGAAGGTGGAATTTGGCGGCAGGAATCAGGTTAAACAGCTCTTCGGAACACTCCCCGTGATAAATGCGGTAGAAGACACGCAATGAAGCGACGTCTCTACGCAACGCCAAGTGAGCCAGCCGTTCACAGAGCACTGGGTCCCCGACAATTCGAGCTGCTCTGCGTTGCACGCGGTTAAATGATCGAGCTGATACTGGGGTGCGCCAGACCAGAGATGACAGCAATACTCCATGTGTGGCCGGACCTGCGCTTTGTAGAGCGCTCGTATGTGGGCCGGCTTGAAGTATTGCCGTGCTCTATTAATGACGCCCAGTTTCTTTGAAGCCAATTTGGCTTTGCCCTCCAGATGACCACGAAATTGGCTATCGCTCGAGATTTCGAGACCCAGTATTCCGATACTAGGCGAGGCTTTAAGGGAAGTGTTGTCGAAGAGCGGTGATACGACAAATGGGGTTTTTTTAGTGATAAACGCGCAAACTTGAGTCTTCTGGGGGTTAAATTGGACAAGGTTCATTTTACCCCATTCCGCGACCTTCTCGTCATTATATTAATATTGTAACTTTCCAAGACTGTCCGTGTACGCCGTCTTGATTTTATTTGAATTGAGCTAAATATTGTCCATCCTTACAAATAAAAATATACATAAGAAAAAAATATTGGCCTATTATTATTTTACCTTAAGACATACTATATCGGTAATATACTTTATCAACCCTGATAACATCATTTCTAGTTTTCACTAACATATCGATATGTTTATTCATTTTTGTACAACACTTGGTATTTTGACAGAAGTCAAATCTATGGTTACAGACTTCCTATTCCTTCAAATTTTTATATGTTATTTTTTGAAATTTAAGAAAAAATTCTGAACTTGTCATAATCACTTTAAGAATATGATATTAGCGTAATTGTATTAAGTTCGAAATTGATGTAAAC
Source organism: Leptidea juvernica (assembly GCA_949711755.1). NCBI lineage: Eukaryota > Metazoa > Arthropoda > Insecta > Lepidoptera > Pieridae > Leptidea > Leptidea juvernica. The sequence goes on along the minus strand of CATIXQ010000004.1, from coordinate 30,645 downwards.
AAATTTGAAGTTATGTCTTTTCGTGATTTTGAATTTAGGCCTATCATAAAGCCGGAATTACTTATTTCCGGCTAATTGTTAAATTGTGTGTATAACATATTTTATAGATAAATGTAAAAGTTTGGCGACATCGGTTTTCATAGTAAATTAACGTGATGCCACTTCTACTAGTTATTTCTGTTCTGTGTAGGAAACTATCCACTCAACCATCCGCTGCTAGTAAAAAAGCCGTCCTTAACAACAATATGAAAAAAAAAATTAAAAATGTATACAATTATTAACCTTGATCTATAATGTATGTCACGTTTGTAATAAATTTAATTCGCTCATAAATTATACGTGTGACGTACCCCACTCATAGATCTGTGTTAGCTTAGTTGGATTTTTTAAGTTGAAGTTTATAACAAATTGATCAACTGCTTAAGCTTATCTTATGCTGGATTTAGAGCTCGACCGATCAGCGCTGACGACGTAGCGTAGCTATAGCTATGAAAAAAACACGTTCACTCCAGCGCTGATGAATTGCTACGCGCGTAGAGCTACGTGGCGCTGATGAGAATCGTCTGCCGAGCTAGTCGGTCCGCTGACGCGCTATGGCGACAAAAAAATTTAAGTGCTTTCAGTTTGACGTTAACCGATCGACCTACCCGACGCGAGAGTTTAACATAGAAATCAAAAATCGCCAACAAAAAATCTTTATCTGGCATGTTCCAATATATTGTATAAATTTCTACTTCAATTTGACACTCTATAATAATGACTCATTCCTTGATTTCTATTCTTAAACTTTAATCAATTTGAGGGTTCTGTCTACGACATTTTTCACATCTAGCAACATTACGGAATAAATAACAGAATTTACAAACAATATTTTGATTGCTGTGTCTTTTGATTATTCCAAAACTGCATGTTGAAAACTTAGATTTACCAAAAATCCAGCAAATTTTACAGCTTTCAATAAAATTATTTTTATTAAAATGTGGTTGTTTCAAATCACCCACAATTACTTTGGATTCAGATTCTCTATTTATATACTTAATAATATCTCTTTCATTTATGCCATCATAATAATAATTGTCAGTAACGGGTTTCACTTCACCTGGCATAAATTTTTCCTGTTTCTTTAGATTCCCATTTTGTTCTAGTTCTGATATTGGAATGACTTTGTTGATACCAATATTTTTCTCAACAAATTTTCATTGCTCCAAGTAATTTTCTTTGTTATTTCATATATAATATCATTTCTTTCATTTGCATGCTCAACTTTCTCCAGGCATGGATATGATCCCATTGTTTTTTGCACAAAAAGCCATTAATGTTTTTAATTGTTAGATTTGATGTTATAGCATAAATTGGGTTAGAATAAAAAAAAGATTTATAAGATCTAACTGTATTCAGTACTTCATAGATTTCACAATTGCTTGATGACAGTACAGAATAGTCTGGTCTAGACAATTCATATACACATGAAATGTCAAAATGAAATGTGCATATTATGATTTGTTGTGAAAAAATCTCCAAATTCTTTGTTAATTTCATTTTCTTGACAACATATTTGTCTGTGTCATTGATTTTACGTTTTAATACCGGTAATAAGGGTATTAGTAGATCTTGATATCTGTTAACATTATTCTAGAAAGGAAATACTTAATTGAAACTCCATAAGGCATAGCAAACTACAGCTACTAACAGCTACAACTAGTTATTGATACAGATTGGGAGTATATTAGTGAATGCTATAATATGTCATAAATTGTTTGAGCAAAAATAATGGTGTTCTCCAAATCCTGTCAACAATTTAGCACCTTACAAACTAATTTGTTATGTACATTACAGCCATTATAAAATACTATATTTAGATTGAAAAGAGTGGCCATTGATGTTTGTGTATGTTCTCATGAGCTCAACTTTTTTTGAACATATTATGGTAGATTCAATAATTTAAAAGAAATATCTATAGTGATGATTCAAAAGCACTTAGTTTCAGCCTAACTGAATAAAGTTTTTGTACTTTGACTTTATAGTCATGACTTGTAACAATATGATGGTCAAGGTGAATTATTTCTATCTTTCAATGGATTTGAATACAATACAGGACATTTAAAATATTCAAAGGGCCTTCAATTTAAAAGAGGGAAGAAAAAAGTTTGTGACTTTCTGAAGTTATTTAAATACACATAATAAAAAAAGTACCATGGAATTGAGAACTTCCTCCTTTTTGGCAGTTTATAAGTTGGTTACTAATACCACTATCAAGATTAATTTTTTTTTGAGGCTTTAATTGTCTGGACCATCAAGGAAAAAAGGCCTGATAAATACACAAATGAGTTGGAATATATTAACTAAATTCAGTCCTTCTATTGTTTACAAATAAGATTTATTGTTCTTAAAAATATAATGAAATGTTAAATATACTTACATTTGGCAACACTCTTGTCAAGATACTAGAGATGCTCCTTTCGCCACTTAACTCCTTATAACCACCATGGAAATGCATTGACTCATTTAAATCTATTAAAGTTTCCTCTTTTCCAAAGCATATCATACAGAAGCATTTAAGATTTTGTTTTATTAAACATTCAAAAACTGATTTGAATTTGTGTTTTTCCACATGTTGCAAATGTATACTAAACTGCTCATTCATGATACCACACTCATTGCATTTAAACTTTTTCTCCGGAACATTTATTTCATTGCTAATGTGGCAATTTCGTATATGTCTCTTATATTGATGAATTCTGACAAATGACTTGCCACATAGCCTACAGTGATACCACATTGACTTTGGGTGTGACTTCTCATGATTCAACAATGAAATTGTATTCGGTAGAACTTGCCAACACTTAGAACACTCTAAATCATTTATTGTATCTTGCTCATTAGGCAATGCATTTAAATTAACAATATTAATAATAGGCTCTGCAAAATCTATAACATTCTCATGTTCCACAAATAGAATATTATAATTGGGGTTTATCTTTCTTTTTCCCCTTTTCTTTACAGGTTCTATGGGGTCCAACTTATTAAATTTATCAATAATTTCTTCAAAATAGTTTCGCAATGCTCTTTCAGACTGTTCACATTGCTGTGCAAAAAGATAACATGAGATAGCTTTATCCAAACACATATTGCATATCTTGTTTGGGCAATTGGTTTTATTGTTCACCTGTAATGACATTCAAAAAGATTAAATGATTATCTTAATCTTTTGTGATCCAATACCTCTAAGCTTCAACTCTATTGATTACCCACTACCTACTCAGAATATGTCTGAACTAACTGAACCATACAAAACATTAAACTCTGAAATGTTCATGTTTACCAACCTACTTCACCATTATCTATGAACAAAATGTAAGATCTCCACATTGCTGACCATCTGTGTGATTGTAAACAAAAGATAAGGAAACTCTTTGGTGGTGACTCTGGTCATAATATCTGCATGTAATTTTAAAGGAATTTGCTACAAATGATTCATTAAAAACAGTTGCTATAGCCGAACTGTCTGTTACATTCAAAGTTACTATAGCCATGTGAATTATGTACTAAAGTACTCAAGAGTTCTGTACCCAACATACTAGAATGTTCTGTTAAGGAAGCTAAAAATAAACATATTACAGTGTTGTATTTGCAGTGAAAGGCAAAAATGAATTTATACAATATCAGCCAGTAGGGGCGTATTCACTAGTAATTCAAAATGTTTTGCATTTAAAAATCTATAGAGTAAAGAGTGTGTAACTAGACATTTAGAGCATATTGTGTTAGAATTCCACAGTTATTGTTGTTCTTATTCTTGGTATTTTTTTGGTGTTAATTCTGAAACATATTCATATCAACAAACATACAAACAAGGTCTTTGCTCGTTTTGTATGTACCACCTATATTAGCAGCTCATTCAAAGAATTTATTAAAGTTATTTTACCTTAAAAGGATGAACGCTCGCTATTATATCGTTTATTGTAACTTCAAAAAAAGCATCCTTTCCCCCCATCGTCAATATTTCATCCAACTCTCTTAGATAAGTTGTTACATGTAGGCAATATCTACAGACATTATACTGCAATGTATCATTAAGTAACATTTCAACTGCATGTTTAGCTGATAATGGATCACCTAAAAAACTCTGATTGCTCCGATCTCCAATTTCTGAGGATACTCTTTCCTTAGTAGCTTTGTTTTCTTCCGTCATAGTTAAACAATATCAACAACTGACTTTACAAAATATAGGGTGAACTTATAAAAATTTTAAATAATATTTTTATTGATAAAAGTGAACTGAAATCAGAAATGATTTGAATGTGAAGGTTATAAGTTGGTTAAAAGTTTAAAACATAAAACATTAGTTACAAGAATTAAAAATATCGTAGACTAAGAAAGCAGTTTACTCCAAAGACCAAGTATAGTAAACGTTTACTCATTTTTTTTTAATAATTCGTTCTTTCGAACATGCTATAGCCAGGGGCCTTACTGCCTTGTCTTTAGTATTTTTATTTCTTTGGTATTTATTATTTTCACTATTTTGTTTTAAAAAAAAGTCCAATCAAGTTTTCTCATTTCATCTTACATCATTTCCATTTTCCTTTTGCAATTATGTATATTCGATAAACGTTTACTCAGTATACGATAAATATCAACATTTTTTGTTTAATTTTCTGACCTGGTAACTAAGAGTTAAGACCCCTATAAGTCGTGTAAGTATAGAAGATAATTTGATATATGTTTAATACATAATATTATCATATATTATTGACACTATAGAAGTAGTCCCCGCGTGCCCCTTTTAGATAGGTAGCATTAGTTTTGACAGGAGTAGACTTAGGTGCTGTCATATTATTTATATTACTAAAATGACCCATATTCAACAGACGATTGGGAATTTGAATGAATTAACATAACATAAAACATAATTAACATTATCATTTCATAAAATCACATGGTATATCAAAATATACACTCAGAACTCTAATAATGATCAGGAAATATATTGTGTTATTTCTTATTTCTATTCACATTTTATTTATTTTCTTTCATAAGTTTGTAAAATATGTACAAAAACTATGTATTATATTATTAGATATAATATGCAAAAACAATATATCATAAATTTGGAGTGCCGCCGTCAGCGGAGTCATGCCCAAATGGTGAGCTATCGGCGGCAGGGCCGCAGACAGAGGCATCTGTATTTGATCTTTGAGACAACCGCTTAGCGAGAACCTTTTGATAATATCGATGGCTCCTACGTATATAGTCGTTTGTTTGATATGCAAACTTTTCAGGACAGAGCTTTAAAGATGTTATCTTGCATCGTATCGTTGAATTTATATCTTTTGTTTTGAAATAATACAATATGCATAAATAACATAGGAATCCACAATATGAAGTGGGAATGAAATACTAATTATTTATAGTTTTTTAAATATTGCAGTTACGACAGTTTACATGATATGCATATGGTAAAGGAATAGTATGTCATACTAACGATTTTTTACGCCTGGTTGAAATTTTATTGAAATATCGTATATAAAACTTACGGTAGTTTACAATGATCTTATTTAAATAAATTTAGACGTAACATACACATGCTATGATTTACTTCGTACATAGTATTTTATTTTGATATTGTAAGTGATGATTAGGTTTTAAAATTGTATTTATAATTATAATAATTTTAAAATTTGTCAGCTGGATAATAAGTATCATAATTCAATAGTTAAAATAAGATTGTAAAAAACAGTGGGAGGCTCCTTTGCACAGGATGCCAGCTCGTTATGAGTACCACAACGGCACCTATTTCTGGCGTGATGCAGTAATTTGTAAACAGTACTGTGTTTCGATCTGTTGGGCGCCGTAGCTAATGATATTACCGGGCAAATGAGAATTAACATCTTATACCTTTTATGGTACTTCTTCTGTTTTAAAAACGTTTGTATGGCACAAGTTACTATAACATAAATGACTTTCTTAATGATACCACAGATTGGGAATGGAGCGACCGCCCTCAGGCTATTAAATAATAAGTTTAATTGTACAATGTTACTTTGTTACTTTGCAAATGTTACTTTAATTGTAAAACATACTTTTGATGAAAAAAAGACCGGTGAGTTTGTTGCGCCCATTCTTCTCAGGCCTGAGGCATTCATTTTGGAATGGGTGGTAGTTTTTTGACTTTCAATAAGTGATTTCACATCCTATTTTGAATAAAAATATTTGAATTTGAATTATGTCTCAAGGTGACGGGCGCAATTGTAGTAGTAATTAGTAGCCGCTCAGAATATTTGGGTTTTTTATGAATCCTGCAAGCGGCACTACATAGTAATGGGTCGGGCGTATCAATTATCATCAGCTGAACGTACTGCTCGTCTCGTCCTTTATTTTGTTTAATTTATTTTATTAAGTTTGCTTTGTAATATTTATTTTGAAGAGAACGTTTCTTATACAATAATAGTTAATGACCAAAATTAACTTTCAATCATTTTATTTTCTATGAATATAACTAGAATAAAAACAATTATAGGTAAAAAAGAAAATCAGTTTTTTGCTAGAGGTATCGGAAATACATTATTGTAAAGTGGCTTTACTGAAATTTTGATTTGCTGTCGGCGCCGGGTATTAATTTTTCTCACAAGTATCATATACTCCTTCAAGTGTTTCAAATCATATTTATACAGAATATTATTAGGTTCTCCAGCAAGTATTTTCAATATCGTAATCTTAGTCCACCGAACAGTATCACCCTGTAAATTATTTCCCTTATTTTTACCTTGTAGGGTCTTTCACCTGTTTTATCTAGTTTATTTATTCATTTATTTTTTAAATTCTCCTCTAATGAATGCACGCTGTCTCCTTCTTGCTGAGTGTGTTTTTCTCTTGAAAGGTATGTTTGATCGTTATATTATACTTTTCTGCCAAAAACATATTATGCAGCGATCATGCGGTTCAAATTTTGGCCATTACAGTTGTGTGAGAAAAACCGAAACTTCACTGCCCCACCTTGCATACCATTTGCTACAAAATCCGTTAAACAACTAGCCACTTCGTTTGCTCCTCTTTTTCCTTCACCCACAAGATCAAATACGGTAAAATTTGTAGTCCCTAACTTTCGTTTATAATAAAAGACACTAATTAACCCACAGGGCGAGATTGAAACTTTTTGAAAATCAAACGTGGCTGCTATAATTTTGCCTTCGGATGATATTGCCTCCTTTTTGTCTGCTGTTTTTAGCACCCATCATATGATTTATTAGAAATTTGAATTTTATGACCTCACGTTATTTATTTGTGGTAATTATAAGCGTGGGTTTATGGCATATGTCACATTAGTAATTTTTTGAGATAGAGAAACTCAATTTCAAACAAAGCATTGAACCATTCCTTATACATAACGAATAACTTTCGAAAGTTTCAATCACCATCTTAATACATTTTTGATGTGTCTTTTCGTATACAGTGAGTTATTTAATGAATGATAACACTTTTCTTAACGTCATCTATAACTATGCGGGGGTGGTTTTCGTTCTTACATCGTTTTCTAAAGTTCCACTTGATAAGTTGGTTTTACTTATTGTGGTATACACGAATTGCTCATTAATCCCAAGTGTCACTAGAAACTGCTTTTTACACACGTGAGGTATTGACTATGGAATTGTTTTCACAATCAGGAAAAGGTAATTTACATTGAAACAAGTATTTACGACGAAATTCAATATGGATATAAACTCTCCTCTTAAGATTTTGACTTAAGTTGACACTGCTGTATTTGCTTGAGGTGTTGAATAGCAGGAAAAAACGGAATGCTGGGACAGCGGTTCTTGTAAAGCAATAGATTCGATAAAGTACGGACAAAAATTCGTTAGTGCAATCAGTCGATGTAATAATCTCGAATGATTCTTCATCTTAAATCAGAGTATAACAATCACCACACAATATTTACTAAAAATAAAATATAAATTAATACCTAAATTAAGACTAACATCATATTAACCATTATCATAAATAGTTAGACACGTCAATAATGGTGGAGTACATCATGCTAATGCAGAAAGGACTGTAAGTTCAATAAAGTCGGCGTAGGTTGGAAATGAGGATAGGTTAGGTTAGGTTAGGTTAGTTTTTTTTATTTTTTTACTCTTACACCACCGGCGTCAAATGCCGCTGTCTTTGCAAATCTAGTTCTCTTTCATACCAGTTCCCGTAGTTATGCCTCTCGTACTTCCATGCTTTTGATAAGCATCTTCCAGTCTTCGGGGTAAAAAGATTCGGCTAATAGCCGTGCCGATTCCTTGGAGTTTAAAAAGCGACCATTTTGCCCTAGGGGGTGTCTTTTTCTCGATTTCTAGTTCGTCCTATCACTCTATAGATACCATCCCAAACACTCTCTCTGTCTTGTTTCTCAGAGAATTTTTTCCAGTTCTCTATCTGGGCCTGTTTTGCTTCCGTTTCATACTCCGCTTTCTTGTTTAGGGAGTCCTGTACCACACTAGCTCGTCGTATTTGCGCCGCACGTGGTATTCGGTTTTTAAGGGTAGCAACTTGTCTCTTGATTTCATCCAACTGGTCAGACCACCACGGTAAACTGTTCTTGCCTTTATTGCTGCTTTTTGGGATGGTTGTGTTACAAGCTGTTGTTATTGTCTCAGTGTATTTTGTTACCGTTTGGTCCAGTTCATTTATATCTGAGACGTTTCCGACGCTGTTCAATGACAACTTATGGTCAGTTAGCAACTGGTTAAATTTCTTACGAAATTCGAGCCAGTTTGCTTTCCTTGTGTTGTACAGTCGGGTAGTTCTTTTCACTTCTATGAACTCACATTTATTTGCTCTAATGTGAACTCTACTTGGTAGAGTTGTCAAAATTTTTGTGTCAATAGCTATATAACCATTTGGAGTAAAAGAAGGGAATACCACTGCAAAAAATCTCAGTCCTGTACGACCACGGGCACCCGAAATATTTAAGTTTTAAGATTTCAAATATGGCGGCCAATATGGCCGACCTGGTAACTATTTTTCGGTAATTCCTATATTTATAGTCCAAAATGGTTCGTGTTTGTGCTCATTTAATAGGTATTTTTGCGTTGATACTGAATTTATTACCGAATTTTTTTTAACTCAACCCCCTGATTTTTAATTTTGAAAAAACTAAGTTTTGACACGTAAATTTAATTTTAAAAATATAAAAAGGCAATAAAAAATTTTGAAAAAACTTTAAACCGAATAAAACAATTTTTCTCTAATTATTTACACTGGAAATGGGTGTCTATTATAAAGGGAACTACCCCCACGTGTTCACCCCAAAATTTTAAAAATTCACAACTTTGTTATTTTTAAATAGAAAAATTTGAAATTTGGAATAGGTATTAAGGTAACTATTATCTATATGAAACAATTTTAAAAAAGTTGTGTCGCCGATCGTTTTGCTGAGTTGTGAATTTTTGAAAATTTGCCAAAATTTTGAAATTAAATGACTTTAAAACTAATGGTGCGATCTTGATTTTTTCAAGTTGCTATTAATACACAAGCTGATATTACTTCGGTTTTCAGCGATTAAAATCCAAATTGATACCAGCAATGTAGACCTCGATGAGGCGCTTCCGAATACACTTTCAAAACTATGTGTCGCCGATCTAGTTTCGGCAGCGTTATTTTTTGAAGTTGAAATTTTTTGAAAATAACACTTTTTTTTCACTCACTGTACTTCCAATTATTATGCGATTTTAACACTGTTTGCACGGTATATAGCACGGCTATGTACGCGAAACTTTTACCAACATTTAAAATTTACTTATGTGTTTTTCCAACTCTTAGATCGCGGAGCAACTACGGATGTGTGTTCTCACTTCAGAGGTTGAAGGGGAAGAGGGTTAGGTTAGGTTAGGTAAGTTTTTTTTTTTTTATTATTACTACCTCCAACATAATCGGAGCCTATTCTTCTCATGTTTCTCTGTCATACAAGTCCTCGCAATTATTCCTCTCGCACTTTCATGCTTCATACGATATCTTTCTTATATTCATCGCCAAACAAGCTTACATATGGGGGGCACCCATATCTATGTAACTATACTACTTAATTTATCATTTATTGGTTTTTTATAGGGGAGTGTAGGGAGAGTTATAACATTTATGGGTATTTTATTTACAATTAACTTAATTTTTATACATACTTATAATACTACATTTTTTCCATGTTTAATGCTTGGCCGAAATATTCAACATAATATCAGGCAAACATTACTTAATTACTTTTGTTTCTTAGAATTACTTTCTTACACAGTTTCTCACAATATTGTATTAAAATTTGCCTCTGATTACTTTTTATTATGCCACTTATGGCATCAGCGTTCAATATTACGTCGTTGTTGTTCAAGATCGTATCTCTCCATTGTAAACACTGGGCATTTCAATAGTATATGGGGCACAGTTTCTAATTCGTCTATATCACATACGCATGACGGGCTGTCCCTACACTTAAATCGATTTAGGTACTCAGCAAACCCACTGTCGGAACCTGCTTTCTTATTATTCTGTACGCCTCCACTGCATCCGGAAAAAAGAGCTTGGTAATTGAGGCTGTTTCTTCCAACTTATATCTTTTATTCCATTCGTCAAGCGTAGTCTCGCGGAGGCTTCACCTGACGAATGAAACCGGACACAAGTCGTAGTCAGGCCTCCGCTTCAAGTTAAGGGCCGCATCCTTTCTTTCGTTCCCTGCTAAGCCTGCGTGAGACTTTATCCAAAATAAAGCCACTGTTTTACTTTGGAGGGAAGCTGATCTTATATTTTCCCGGGCTTCTATGGCTAGGGGGTGGCGAGAGTTGTAGGTCCCGATCGCTGTTAGGGCCGCCATCGAGTCACTGAGGATTGCAAAGGACTGCCCGACGTTTCCCAAGATTTCCTTTGTTGCTCTGCATATCGCCAGGAGTTCCTCCTGATAGACAGTCGCATAGCTCGGGAGGGATAGCTTGAGGGATTTAAATTCACGGTTTGCGCTCCAAAAAGATAGGGAGGCACCGACCTTGCCTTCGATCTTGCTTCCATCTGTGAAGATTCGAACATCATGTTCACTCTCGGCACTCACATGTTCTTGTTTTGCCAGGCTTTTAACTTCCAAGTCGATATGCAGAGCTGGGTGTAGGCCTTTCTCGGCCGAGACCATCCGTTCTACTTCTCTGCCACAGAGCTTGTGGTGAGATCTTTTGATTTTTTGATCGTGGAGAGTCCTTTTTTGGCTTCCTATAATGAGGCTGCCTCAATTACTCTAAGATCAAGTGGGAGCATACCGGTAAGGAGAAGCGCGGAGTTTAAGGAGACGGTACGATACGCCTTGCACATTTTTTGAGCAATGCCCTGCTGTACCGTTCTCAACTGTTTCCGAACCCCGAGCTTCTTAGCCGCCGTGACCCACACACTGGTGGCGTACAAAATTATGGGTTCCACTGTAGCAACATAAATAGTTCTTATAACCTCTGGGTGGAGGCCCCAACTGACCTTGGCTGCCCTGGCTTGTTTGTATACTCCCAAAGCCTTCCTGCATACGTTCGCTACATGCGTATTAAAAGTCAGCCTGTCGTCGATGGTGACACCCAGTATTTTGAGCTCTTTTTGTATTGAAATGCCAACTCCGCCCATGGAGAGACGCGGGTCGTCATACTTAAGTTTGCGTGTTACCACCATCGCGTTTGTTTTATGTGGGGCAAACTGCAATTTGTTTTTAACTGCCCATAACCGAACTTGATCCAATGCGGCGTTGGCAGATCGTTCTAGTTCTAATGTTGTGTCACCATCGAAAACAAGTATGACATCATCCGCGAAGGCCTGGCAGTAGTACCCCCCGCTCTCAAGGTCTTTTAGGAGAGGATCCAGCAACAGGTTCCACAGGATGGGTCCTCCTATGGATCCCTGGACGCAGCCTTTTTCGTTGGGTCTGGTGTATTCCTCAACAACAGTCGCGGGGCGTCTCCTAAGGAGACCTGAACCTCAGACCGGCTGTGTGCTTGTGGGAAGGAGAGAGAATGAAAATGAAAATGAAGATGAAATGAAGATGAAAAGATGAGAAGAACACACTCGCCGGCGAGTGTGGTGATGTTTAGTGTAATGTATGTAAGTGTGTGTGTATGTGTTTATGATTGTATGTATGTATGTTTGTATGTGTGTAAGTAGTGTAAATGTTAGTGTGCATGTATGTTTGTGTTTGTGTCTGTTTGTGAAGTGTGTTTGTGGTTGTGTAAGTGGTGTATGTCAGTCCGTCAGTCAGTCCGTGTGTTAGTGAGTGTAGTGAAACGATTACAGGACGAGGACTAACGTCTCGTCGGGTATCAAAACAATGTGTGGTGTATCTAGGGTGCGGGCCGCTGGCCATCGTCAGAGTGACGAGTGCCAGTGGTTTGCGGTGGTTGACCGCGCCTACGCCTGCGAAGGCGGTGTGTGCGTGTCTGTGTCGGTGTTTGTGTGGGTGTCGCGTTCGCGATGGTGATGTCGTCATCCGGGTCTACCGTTACGTGTCTGGGACGTCTTATTGGGTTGAGACTATGGTGAAGGGGGGTGTACCCGCATGCCTTCCTAACCAAGATGTTGGGATGGTTAGGCGCCTTGTCAAAGAAGCGTCGCGAGATCTCTTTAAAGTGTTGAGCAATCGTCGGAAGCTCTAGGTCGCGGTGAAGGTCAACGTTTCGGATGAACCACGGGGCTCCGGTTGCCATGCGCGTGAATTTATTTTGAACTACTTGCAAACGACGTAAGTAGCTCGGCCGGGTGTGCGCGAAAACGACGCTTGCGTATGACAGTATGGGCCGTACGATGGTTTTGTACAGCGTCACTTTGTGTTTGAGCGGAAGTTTGCTTCGCCCACACACAAGTGGATAAAGGCGACTGAGGACAAATCGGGCTCTATTGCATACCGTTTCAATATGTTTCTTGAAGTTCATATTGCTGTTGAACGTGACTCCTAAGTATTTGTAATCCTTCACCCACGGTGTGGGTGTTTCATACAATTTAATGACGTCAGTCGGTCGTTTTTTAGCGCGGATGCTATTCGCGTTACCGAAGAGTACCACTGCACTCTTGGTGGGGTTCACTTCAATCTGCCATTTTCTGAACCAGTTGCCTAGTTCATCGACGGCGGCTTGAAGTACTTTAATGTTCCTGCTCAAGGTTGAGCGGTTCAATAGAGCGGAGCCAAAGAAGAGTGCCGTATCGTCAGCGTACTGAGCGAGCTGGACACTCGGAAACTTGGGAATGTCGCTCGTGGAGAGCGAGAAAAGAGTGGGAGAGAGGACTGAACCCTGTGGCACGCCAGACCTGATGGGTCTGGGTGAGGATAGGGTGCCCTCTACTCGATATCGGAAGGAGCGATCAGTAAGGTAGGCTCGCATGATGCGCACGAGCCTGTCTGGCACTCCCAGTTGATACAGCTTGAATACTAAGCCGTTGTACCATACCTTGTCGAATGCCTTCGCGACATCGAAAAACACGGCTGCCGTGGTAGCGTGAAGTTGACGCCGTACGAGAATGTACTCGGTGAGTCGGTGAGCCTGCTGGGGACACGAGTGAGCGGTTCTGAATCCGAACTGTATGTCGGGTATCAGGTTGAGCTCCGCCATGTAATGATTAAGACGCGCGAGGATTAATCTTTCGTAAAGTTTCCCGATCGAGTTAATTAAGCTATTAGGCCTATAGCTACTCGGATTAGCTTTAGGTTTATTGGGTTTTGGGATACCGATAACAATGGAATCCTTCCATTGTTCGGGGAACGCGCTATTAAACAATAGAATATTAAAAATGGTAACCAATATAGTAATAAGAGTCGAGGGTAGGATTTTAAGAACCCTATTGTTTATAGTGTCGGGCCCGGGGCCTTCTTGGAGTGAAGCTCCTTAATGATTAGCTTCACCTCTTCGTAAGAGGTGGGTTTTATTACATCGCCTGAAGGGCTCAGAGCGGAGCGACGTTCAACTTCACGATCAACTTCGTCAACGTGTGTCGGGTCGGCTGCTGCATTTGACCACTGACTCTCGAGACTATCGGCGAGGCATTCAGCCTTCTCATCGTCATCGAGCGCCGGCTGCAGTCCCGGTCTGTCCAAAGGAGGCATGACAGTGGGCGGCTCCTGTTTGAACGCGCGAGGCAGCTTCCAGAAAGCCACATGTGATGGCTTAAGGTTGCCGAGCAAGCGGTCCCAACGTTCGCCGCGGAGTTCCGCGATACGTTCCCGTACCACCCGCTGTAGGTAGCGGAGGTGGCGCCTATTCTCGACCGACGGATACCTGTCGTAAAGTCTAGTGGCTCTGTGCTTCTGTGTGAGTAAGTTCCTGACCTCTGGAGGCAGGTTTAGGCGACGCGGTTGCATCGTCGGAACCTGCCTGGAGCAGGCCTTGATCCTATTCTGTATATGTGACGTCACATGAGAGATAGCACTGTGAGCCGTGTCGACCGAGTCGATGACGTCCGGTATAAGGTCAAGGTCGTCGGACTTGATAGACTCGAGATCCTTTTCCAGCCGTTGCCAGTCGATCACTGTTTTCGTCGGTGGTTGAAAGTTAACCGGTGGGCCTAGATTTAGGACGACGGGCCGGTGGTCTGACTCTAATTCGTGAAAAACCTCGATTTAATTTACATTGAGCGTTACGTTCTTAAGTAACGCAACGTCTAGAATGTCGGGTCGGTGCGCGACGTTATCCGGATAATGTGTTGGTTCGTCGGGTGCTATTACTGAAAAGTTCAGCGTGTCTGTCAGCGAATCTAATAAGATTCCGTTTCTATTTGTGGCTCTACTGTTCCAGCTGGAGTGTTTGGCGTTAAGATCGCCACCCACTATGACTGCAGCCCTGTGGCCGAGTAATGCTTCTATATCTGTGTATAATACTTTTTTGTTGGGCGGAAGATAAGCTGAAATAACAGTGATCGGCTGGTGATTCGCCATACTGACCCGGATGGCAGAGGCCTCGATGTTAGTGAGGACCGGAGGATCTATAGGTATACAGTGTAGAGACCTTTTAAAATAAATGAGGGTGCCACCCATACGGGTGGTGCGATCATTCCTGACTAAGTTATAATTAGCGATACGCGGATCGCGTATACGTGGTTTTAGAAATGTGTCTTGCACTAAGAATAGGTCTAATTGATGTTCGTGAGCGAACTCCTTCACCAAGTCTAGTTGAGGCTTAAGGCCTTGGGCGTTAAAATGCGCTATACGGAGCGTATGTGGTTTAACCCGTCCGCTTACGTAATTAGACATCGCGAATGTTTTTATACTTTCGCCCTATATCGGTGAGGGCACGGAATATTTTGCCGTTGTCTGCCATAACTTGCAGGAGCGACGGCGGGTCGTCCCGGACAGCATCGAGCCTGCTGGCCAGGGCTGTGATTTCATCAATGTCGAACAGCTCTGACAGTTCGAACATGAAAGCAAAGGTGCTGCCGCCTTTGTTACCTGTTGCCGCGGACGCGGGCGGTGGCCGGAGAGGCGCGGGGGCCGCGAGAGTGGCCTCTGTGGCAGCGTTGGCAGCCGGAGGAGACCTCGTCCAGGCGTTTACCTTCGGAGGCGGCGCAGGTTTGAAGGTCGGAGTGAACTCCACCTTCTCTGCTCTGCCTTGCGGCTGGCGGCGCCCTGGGTGACGCTTGTGTTTGGGTGCCTTGGGACACCCGCGATAGCTCGCGGGGTGCCCCTTCTCCCCGCACAAGACGCAGGCCGGGGGCTCCGCGTATTGCGCTGGTCGAGGGCACTCCGGCGTGCCGTGTTTTCCGAGGCACTTCACACACCTCGGGGTGTGTTCGCAGTTGCGTGCCGAGTGCCCGTATAACTGGCATCTGTGACAATGACCAGGCCCCTCGCGGTTGCGAGGAGCTTCGGCCCGGATGCCCTGAAGGGAGCAAACCGATTTAATATTAAAAATTTCCTTTCCGTCTTGCATGAGGTCGAGGACGACGATAACCATGTTAAATGGTTGTTTGTTGGTGGTTCCGCGCATACGGTGCACCTCGTGTGCAGGGTAACCCTGCTCTTTGAGGTCCGACAGAATGTCGGCCTCCTCTAACTCTCTGGGGACGTTCCTAATAACGACCCTCAGACGCTTCTCCTCAGGCAGGGCGTACGTGTGGAAACCCACACTCAGCTCTCTAAGAAGAGATGTCAGGGCGCGGTGGTCCGCTACCTCTCTGGTCTCTAATTTGATGAGAGATTGGTACGCCCTCGCCTGGAAGGAGAGCGTCTTCGGGATCCTATTTTTGATAACTAACCAGCGGCCTCGGTCTCCTATAAAAATAGGAGGCGGGCGCTTGGTCGGAGGCGGTACGCGGGCTTTAGCGGGCGTGGGCGCGGACGCGGGAGTGGAGCCAGTCGTGGCCGCGGCTTTCTTGGCGGGTGTGCCATCAAGAGAAGGCGATTCGCGACCGCGCTTCTTCTTGCGACTGACGGTGATGAAGCCGTCAGCATCCGACGCAACACTCTCCGCTCTCGACGGTAGAGCGGTTTCCGGCTGAGCCGGTGAAGCACTGGAAGCCTGAGTGGCTTCCGTGCGGTCAGGACTGACCGCGGGCACCTTAGGGGTCGCCTGCGCGTCAAAGTACGCCTGAAGGACAGGCGGGCGGGCTGATCGGGTGATCACCTTTCTCGGTTTGACCGAGGCCACGGAGCTTGCGTCGGAGTCATTTCCTAATTCCATTTCGGATTCCCCGTCGGAACCCGAAACGTCGGATGACGAGTTATATTTGTTGGATTTCGCTTTAATAGCGGCATCCACTGTCTCGTTGATTGATTCTTTCATTAGCGGAGCGATCTTCTCCGTGAATAACCTATCTAGTAGGGCGCTTACAAGGCCCTCGTCGGCAACCATTGGTGAAGCCATGGTTGTCATATTTAATAACTAGGTTGAGCGGGTAACAACCCCCGCTGCCCGAGTCAGGCAGAGGGAGAATATAATAATAAAGTGGACAACTATAGTTAAGTTGTACACTTGCACATTAATAAATAATATTAATAATAATAAAGTATGCAAAATTAAAAGAAATAAATAATAATAATTAAGCCTAAGACTTAGCTTTGCTGGATGTAGACTGGCTGGGCCGGAACCCCGATGCACGCTGTGCAGGCCCCCGCGGAGAAGACACACACGGCACGAACTGCAACTCACAAACACACACGATTAGCGTGCAGAATCGCGAAACACAGCACAGGTGCTAACTAACACGATCGTAAAACCGGGTAATTAGCACAGATAATAGCTAAGCTACGTTCGGCGAAGGAACGTAACAGGTGCGAGACTCAAAGAGTCCCGAACAGTAGCGCGCGATAACAATAGCTAGCCCAGGTGGCCTGAGCAGATAGTGCGATAACGCAGGTAATAAAAATATTCGAAGGAAGACAGATAACGCGGCACGTGTGCTCGCGTTGCCTGCCTGAATCGAACTCGTTAATTTAGTGTCTCCTAGAACACGGGTTAAGTGCCTTTTCATTGACTTTATATTTGATTCCCAAAGACCGCCCATATGGGGCGCCCCAGCTGGGTTGAATTGCCATTCTGTTCCATCTAAAGCTAATAATTCTGCTATTTCATTAGATACATTTGCTGTGCTTTTGCTGGCCATAATCTTAAGCTCTGTAGTGGCACCTTTAAAATTTGTCCCGCAATCACTTATCAATTTTTGACAATGACCTCTTCGTGCCGTAAAACGACGAAAAGCAGCCAAAAACACTCTGTGCTCAAACTAGTGACGAGTTCAATGTGCACAGCCTTAGTGACAGTACAAATGAATAAAGAAATATATGCCTTTTGAGTTCGATTAGATCCATGTCCACTAAATAACTTTAAGATTACTGGGCCTGCGAAATCTACACCACTAACAAGGAATGGTCTTTGTGGCGTGACTCTTTCTTTAGGTAAATTACCCATTAACTGATTTAACAATTTAGATGAATTTCTATGACACGGTACACATTCTTTAATAATTCTCTTAATTATATGCTTAATTCCAATTATATGATATTTATTTCTAACATGATTTAACATTAACTGAACTCCTCCATGAAGAGTTTTGACATGTGCTTTCTTTACTATCAAGTGAGCTAATCTACTATTTTTTGCTAGTATTATTGGGTGTTTAGGTTCTCTACTGCAGCATGCATTTTGAATACGACCTCCAATTTTTAATATTTGATCATTGTCATTGAATGGATTCAGATTTTTAATATTTTTTACATCTACGCTTTCCGACAACTGAGACAACTTTATCAAACGGCCTAATGCATGATGCATCTCCATGGTATTCAGGTAAGGAGTATACACAGGTAAGTTTTCCTTTTTAGCTTTAGCTTTACATTTATAGTAGAATCTTATGCAATAGCTAACTACTCTTACTAATTTATTAAGATTTGAATATCTATTAATAATGTCTATGTCCATTTCAGGTCCCGGTACTACGACAACTACACTGCACTTTCACATGACACTTTTTCTCATCCTCCGTAGGACTAACTATTTCACTTATGTCTGTTAGAGGTAAGTCGTGACGTTCTCGGAGCCATGGTAGACCACTCCACCACAACTCATGTGATTGTAGCTCCAATGGACAAATGCCACGAGAGGCCACATCTGCTGGGTTGTTCTGCGAATCGACGTGATGCCATCTATTTGTGTCGACTCTATTGGTGATTTCTGTCACCCTATTAGACACGAAGGTATTCCAGTAAAATGAAGGTCGTTGCAACCAGGCTAAAACTATGGTTGCGTCCGTCCAAGCATATATGTCTTTGGTTGGAATGTTAAGTGCTGTTTTTATTCGGTCAATTAGTTTTGCAAGTAAAACTGCTCCACATAGTTCTAATCTCGGTGTGGATATTTTCTTAACTGGTGCTACTTTCGTTTTAGCTTCTATCATCATTACTTTGACTGTTTCAGGAAAGATAGATCGGCAATAGACAACTGCGGCGTATGCAACATCTGATGCGTCAGAAAATCCATGAATCTCAACCTTGAAGACGTCTGTAAAGCCTATCCATCTATCTAATTCTATAGTTGGCATGTTACTAACGTTATTGCGGAATGTCAACCATTCTATCTTTAACATCGTCCTACTATCGTCCCAATCAATACCGGCTGCCCACAATTTCTGCAGAAAAACTTTGGCTTTGATAACTATAGGAGCTAACCAACCTGATGGGTCATATAGCTTAGCGATATCTTGTAAAATAATTCGTTTCGTTGGAGCTTCGTAGTTTCTATCTTTTAAATCAAAATTTAATTCTAATTTATCGGATTCATCATTCCAATCTATGCCCAAGATTTTTCGTTTATCTTGTGTTAAGTTTTCTATTTCTGGACAGTTCGATGCCCATTTATGAAGTTCAAAACCTCCTTTGTTTAAGAGTTTTGTCAAACTATGTTTTAATGTGATAGCTTCATCAATTGTAGGAGTTCTTGTAAGCAAATCATCTACGTAGAAATCTGATGATAGAGCGCTGATAACTTCTTCTGAGAAATTTTCCTTTTCATCTTCGGCTAGTTGCTTCAATGTCTTGATTGCCAAATATGGTGCACATGAAGTTCCATAAGTGACTGTGGTTAGTCTATAGTGTTGGATTGCATCATCTGAGCTCCATCTCCATACAATCCGTTGATAGTCCCTTTCACTCTCTTCTATTTTAATTCTTCTATACATTTGGCGAAGGTCTCCAACGAGAACTATAACATGTCGTCTCCATCTTAACGTTATGTCCCTTAGATCACTTTGAAGGGTTGGTCCAATTAACAAATTGTCATTTAACGATTTTCCATTATTAGTCTTGGCAGAGGCATCGAAGACGACACGAAGCTTGGTGGTGAGATGTTGATCGTTAATTACTGCGTGATGAGGTAAGTAACAGACGCTATTTGTATTTTTAATTGAAACAGGCTCCATGTGGCCTTGGTCTAGATAATCTTGCATGAATGCTGTGTATCTATGTCGTAAATCTGGAAGAGTTTTAAATTTACGCTCAAGTGATGCCAGTCGTTTTAAAGCATTGGTTTCAGATTCACCCAAGTCAGGAGGATTGACAATAAATGGTAAGCGTACTACATATCTTCCTTCTTTTGTTCTACTATGTGTTTTTTTATAATATTGTTCACATTTCTTCTCATCGTTAGACATTACTTTTTGTCTAGATATAGGTTCTTCTAATTCCCAGAATTTACGAAGTGCTATGTCTATTTCTATTTTTGCATGATGGCTAGATACTATTGTTTGTTGGTTATCAAGTTTATTGTTGCTTCCAGAGATCAACCAACCCAATGAAGTTTCTTGTGCCACAAGTGATCTTTCTTCATCTCTCTGAACCAATACACCCTGTTGCAGTATACCTGCGAATACTTCCGCGCCTAGGAGAAGATCTATGTGACCAGGCTGTATGAATGTATAGTCCGCTACTTGTAAGCTATTAAGTTGTGGCCAATCGACATTATTTACACGCTGAGGTATGTATGACGTCAAGTTTCTCAATACATAAGCGTTGACTTTTATTTTTGTTTTTGGGTCGTGTGTTGACATTATTTCAAACTCTACAAGTGCTTTGGTGAATGTGTTCTTTGAGCTAACGCCTACTATGTTTCCTTGAATAGGAGCTTTCTTAAGACCCAATTCTTGGCACGCTCCTTCGGTAATCAATGATGCTTGTGATCCTTGATCGACAAGTGCGCGAAGAGTATGCATACTATGGTTTCTATGTGACTGAACTTTGACGAGTGCAGTTGCTAGTATTATCGGAGAAGTGTCTATGGAAGTTTTCATGGTGATGCTATCTATGTTTTTAACCGTAGAAAGATTTACTATCTGGTTAATCTGTGAGCTCTGCGAAGCCGAAGTCGTGCCAGCAGGCACGCTGTAACCATGTAGTAGGGTGTGATGTTTGCGCCCGCATTTTCTACATGTTGACTGAGTGCAATCTTTCGCTGAATGGCCCTTTTTTAAGCAATTGAAGCAAAGATTTTGTTTCTGAATGTACTGCTGTCGGTCGTTTACCTCTAGCTGACTAAAACTCTTGCATGCATAAAGTCTATGATCCGCATTACAGTACACACATTTGAGTGGTTCACTTAATTTCGCCGTAAAACTTTTTGCGGTTGTTACATTTCTGTGAGTAAGTGGATTATTGTCTTTGCCCTTAACTGCTTCTAATGTTCTAAAGCGTAATTCCAAAAACTCTGATAAATCTTTCCATGTTGGTAGTCTATTCAATAATTCTATGCGTTGTTCAAATAAACGATGTGACTCCGTATCTAGTTTCTGTATAACTATGAAGACTATTATATCATCCCATTTATCAGTGGGAATATCTATAAATTTCAATGTCGTTAAGCATTCAGAAATAACGTCTAATATTTCTCTAATAGCCTTAGGTGTTTCATTAATGACCTTTCTTTGGTTCATCAATCTGCCAATATATGAATTAACTATATGTCTACGATTATTGTATCTTCGCGTGAGCGTTTCCCACATAATATCATAATTGGCTTCAGTGACGGGAATCTGTTTAACTAAATGTTCAGCTTCACCTTGTAAGCTAGATTTGAGGTAGTGACATTTGTTAACTTTGCTTAATGTATCGTTGTCATTGATGAGAGATTTGAACAAATCATGAAAAGAAATCCAGTCTTTATAATCTCCTGAGAATTTTGGAATTTCGATTGGAGGTAATTTGACATTATAAGTTGGACTTTGTGGAGGGTTGTCAGTAGGTACTGCTTTAAGAGCTGAATTCGCTGTATCTTCTAGAGCATTTAATTTTTCTTTAATTCGAGTTTTTAAATCTAAATAGAAGTCAAAACAGTCATCACTAATATTTTCTTTAAAGTAGCTCAATTGTGCTCTTTTGTCTGCAGAAATTGATGCCAAAGCGTCATGTTTGGTTTGGAATTTTTGCCAATAAGATTCCAGCATTTCCAATCTTGTTTCTAAATGGGCTTTAGTCATACGTTCTTTTGGACATTTTTTGACGTTCTCCATCAATCTTTTAATAAGATTATAGGTTTCTAGCTGACTACTTTGAAGTTCCTCCATACTGAATTCAGCTTATAGCGTATTTTTAAATGCGAATTATTCTAAGTCCTTAAATTGTTGAAATTTTTCTGTATTTTTTTTTCTTTAAAATTTTCTAAGTTCTTCAAATTTTCTAAGTCTTTTTTTAATGAAAATTATTCTAAGTTCTTAAATTGTTAAAATTTTACTAAGTCTTTTATTTCTTCAAAATTTTCTAAGTCTTTTTATAAATTTAATTTTACTAAGTTTAATTATGTATGAAAAGTCAATTTTACTATACACTATTACTCACGATACCAGTCCAACACCTAATAATCTGTAATCCAGGCACTTCACTAATTTCACTCGCTTACACTGAACGTACAATTCATTATCACTATATCCGGTTCGAGGATCCAATATTTACTTACTACGTATTAAAAACCACTATGTATCCAGAAAACTCAATTTATTCAAAAGACAGATGCAGGTCCTATAAACTGTTGCAAATAGTTTAATCGAGTGCTTATTCTATGCTAGCGCCACCTAGTTATAAAGTGTGTAAACTCTCTCGAATCTTAACAGTGCTCCTCTGTGGCATAAATCCGTACTGGCGAGTACTCATCCTGGGGATAAGGTGGAATTTGATTCGAGCCACCAACATTTTTTCGAAGATCTTCACCAATATTGGTAGTAGACCAATCGGTCTGTAAGCCTTCGGCGTCGTGTAGTCGCCTTTTCCGGGCTTCCGCAGGACAACGACAATAGCTTCTTTCCATGCAACCGGAAAGTAGTGCAGCTGTAAGCATTTATTGAAGAGGGCTAGAATTAAGTTGGGCGCGTTTGAGATGGTATGTGAGCATATGTCGGCAGTGAAGCCATCCGCTCCTGGGGCTTTTTTAGGGTTAAATGACCTGGCAGCTAGTATAAGTTCTAGCATAGTGAACGGTGGGTCGCAGGTAACATCTTTTTCGCCAAGGTTCACTAGGCCAGCCCTTCTTCTAGTTTCACAATGGTCGGTGTTTTCGCTATCCATGTCATCCCTCGGATAAAAAGTTTCCGCTAGGAGTTTCACGGACTCTTTTGCATCCAACACCTTCCCATTGCTTACCAGTGGCAGGTCCTCATTTCTTTTGTTTGTCCGCCCAATGACTCGTTAAATCCCCTCCCAGATCCCTTCATTGTCCTGCTTTGCACAGAAATCTTTCCAGCTAGTCCAGACTGGTGCAGCACATCGTATCCTTCGCTTTTTGGTGGCGACTTCCTTTTTTAGATTTTCGAGTTTCTCGGACCACCACGGCATTCTTATAACTTCAGTGATTTTCATCAAAGGCATTGATATATTACATGCTTCTTTAATTAATTTTGTATATTTATTCAGTAACTTGTCTATTTGGTCTATTGTTGTATATTTTTCTATTTTTATTGAAATGATATCGTTTTCATGTGTCAATTGGCTGAGTTTATTACAAAACTCACTCCAATTGGCTTTGCGCGTGTTATTAATTCTAGTTGTTCTGTTAATCTTTATGCCTTTGGATCTTTTCAGCATGATGTTGAAAAGGATGCCGTTGTGGTCAGAACTTGTGAGACCTTCATCTATTTTCCAGTCGTCCACCAAGTCCAAGATATCGGTTGAACACGCGGTGATATCAACGTGACTGCTAAGCCGCTGGTTCTCTCTAATAGTGTCGAAGGTCGGAATTTCCCCATGGTTTATAACGTTGAGGCCCATTTCTTCGAGAGCCCCTGACATCTCCTCACCCCTATAATCTTCTTTCAGGCTTCCCCACCATGGGCTTTTGGCATTGGCGTCTCCTCCAATTACCAAGAACCCGGGTCCAACTTCTTCTACAGTGGCTTTGAGCTTTTCTATATAGGGTTATATGGGCTGGTCCGGCTCGAAGTAATAGGAAATAAGAGCGATCCTCCAGGCACTGGTCTGGATTCCCACAACTGTGATGTTATGTGTTGTGAGCTTAGGGTACTGTACCACGTTTAGGTCTTGGTCAAAGACCGCTATAGCTGCTTTGACAGTCACCCGTCTAAGTGCACTGAAAGACACGCACACCTCTCTGACTTTTCATAGCCTTCTCAGCACCAACATAAGGTTCTTGGAGGAGAGCCACAGCAACTCCACGTTTTGCAGCTTCCAGAAGAAGCTTATTAGTTGCCAATTTCTTTTTCTGTAGGTTCGCCTGTATGGTCTTATAGGGGTTTTTGTCGTTTGGGGTGTTCTCAGCAATACGCCACAGTTGATCGGGCGAGTTTGTCCCATTTACGACGAAGGGGGCAATCCAAGCTAAATGCGTTGTATTCTAGGAGTTCTTGTTTTTCTTTAGCACAGCTTTGGCTTTTAGGTGGAACACCCGCTAGACAATCAGCGCATTTTGCACGGAGATGCGGGCCTCCGCAGTGACTGCACAAGTCCACTGAATCCCTGCAGAAACGCTTGCCGTGGCCGAAGCCCAAATAGCGCGTGCATTGCACTAACGGAGTTTAGTCCTCGACCTTAACCCTTTGCAGGTCTATATGCAAGAACCCATTCTCCGTGGCCCTTTGCAAGATCGCAGGGGATACTCTGATGAAGACGTTACTAATGTGTGGATTTCTTACCCGTTTTCTATACCTCACCTCCACACGATCTTCTTCTTTTCCGAGGCCTTGGAACAGATATTTATTTTGGCTTCTCAGTGCCCTTAGTATGTCGTCATCAGTGTTTATTGATAAAACGCCCTTAAGCATCACTAGTGGGTCCTTGTTTTTGACTTCTTCTACAATCAAGCCTCCCCCTTCTTCTCCTATATTTTCCCTTACCTTCTTCAGCTCTTCCTTATCTTCACACCCAATTATTATTTTTCTATCTTTAGCCTTCCTTATTCTGTCAATTTTAATTCCATCTTTTTTTGCCCTTACTATTTGTCTGATCTTGTCCTTTACTTCCTCCCTGTGTGTTGCTCATTGTTTGATGTCACTATCACAGAGTGCATGCGTACTGGTGTTTGAAGCTTCTCTTTTTTCCCTCCGACAACTACAGTAGCGTACGTTGCCCTGCCGAGTGCTTCTTGGTGATTTGCCAGATTTTCCTTCAGGTCTTCTATTTGGGCCATGCTATTTGTG
Organism: Leptidea juvernica; assembly: GCA_949711755.1. Taxonomy (NCBI): domain Eukaryota; kingdom Metazoa; phylum Arthropoda; class Insecta; order Lepidoptera; family Pieridae; genus Leptidea; species Leptidea juvernica. The sequence goes on along the minus strand of CATIXQ010000004.1, from coordinate 5,547 downwards.
ATCAATTCACTATGCGCACACAGGAGAGATGTAATTGTCTTGTTGGCATTACTGTTTTCCGGGATGGGTGGAGGTACCGTTTGTATTTTTGACGATGTTCCTACCGCTCCTGATTTCGCGGATGTCGTCTCTTTACCCAAATCCACGCTTGTGACAATCTGTCTCCCGATTAAGACGGGCCTGGGGAAATCCTTAGGGGGTCCAAACCTGTCTGTTGTATTGGTTGCCTTTTCAAAGTATCCACATTTTTTGTTGTTGTCTCTTCAGTCGTGTTGGTTGTAGAAGCCTCCCATTTCCCGATACTTCTTCTAACACTGGAGCTTGGTTGTCCTGCACTGGGCGGCGATTTGAAATTGTCCGCCTTTTTTGGGGGGGGGGGGGGTTCTTATGCCGAACATGTTGGAGGAGAGTGTGTCAAATTGTAAATATAAGGTTATACATAAAACAAAATATAAAATGTGCAAATAGGGTCTTTTGCCCTATTTGCACATTTTATATTTTGTTGCAAATAGGGCAAAAGACCCTATTTACGTAAAGTTAAAAGAAATACTTTCTTGCCCAACAACCTTGAGCGCGTAAGGATACTAATATGTAATTGTATATAAAGGTCAGTATACAGAGAAAATCTCTGTATGTGTTTGAATAAAGCGATAAAAGTATCTTGCCCAACAACCTTGAGCGCTTAAAAATTTACAAATAGTCTTAAGTATAATACAGCTAAATAAAAGTACAAACTTATCAATTAATAATATACAAGTTAATATTTAATATAATTACCCAATTTACAATATATTTTTTTAATTTGAGCACGGTCAATTTGATGGGTTGTAAAGAACCCCTTCAAAATATAGAGCTGACTTCGCCGAGCTCAACAGTGAAAACCGCGTCCCTCTGCGACGCCTGGAAGCCGAGTTATAACGTCTTTTAGATTTCCAAGATGGCGTCCAAAATAGCGGCTAAAAATTTAAAATCTATATAACCTGCGTTACAGACGCCGCACGAAGTCGAGCGATAGTTCTCCGAGTTGGCCGTGACCTACTCTATGTTTTTATGGTGAGACTCTACTTAGTAGAGCTTATAGAGAAAAAACATAAGGTAGCATTGTTTGCGGACGACACTTCACTGATTTTCAAAGTGAAAAGAAACCAAGCTATGTATGACGAAGTGAACGATATTTTATCTGACATCGTGTACTGGTTTAGCGCTAATAACCTATTGTTAAATAGCAAGAAAACTAAATACATTCAATTTACCGTACCAAATGTCAAAAATGTAAATGCAAATGTTTTGTTAAACGGAGAGGTGATAGAAACGGTGAAATCTGCTATATTTCTTGGCATAACTCTAGATTCCAAATTACAATGGGGCACCCATATTGAAGGATTGGCGAACAGACTTAGTTCTGCAGCTTACGCGGTGAAAAAGATTAGACAATTAACTGACATAGATACGGCGCGACTAGTATACTTTAGTTATTTCCATAGTATTATGTCCTATGGTATATTGGTATGGGGCAACGCTGCCGATATTAATACAATATTTGTGCTGCAGAAGAGGGCTATTCGCGCTATTTATAACCTAGGTCCTAAAGAATCATTGAGAGCAAAATTTAAAGAAATTAACGTCTTGACTGTTGCTTCTCAATATATTCTTGATAATGTAATGTATGTTCATAGGCACATAAGTGAATTTGCCAGAAACTGTCATAACCATAATGTTAACACCAGGAACAGACATAAACTTATGATGCCTACTACTCGGCTAAGTCAGTAAGTCTTTTGTGGGGCGATGTATATGCTTTTACAACAAGATCCCAGAAATTGTTCAAAACAAAAGTATAACGTTATTCAAAAGAATTGTTAAAAAACGTTTGTGTGGTAAAGGTTACTATAACATAAATGACTTTCTTAATGATACCACAGATTGGGAATGGAGTGACCGCACTCAGGCTCTTAAATAACAAGTTTAATTGTACAATATTACTTTGTAAACATATTTATTCGATGAAAAAAAAAAGCCCGCTGAGTTTGTTACGCCCATTCTTCTCAGGTCCGAGGCATTCATTTTGGAATGGGTGGTAGTTTTTGACTTTCAATAAGTTATGTCACATCCTATTTTGAATAAAAATATTTGAATTTGTCAATTTTTTTAAATTCAAAACAAACAGGACGCATAGAATTTGTGCGGGGAAGGCTATCACAAAAAAACCTCGACTCTCTAGGGCTTTTGGTTGCCGAGATATACGATTTTCAAAATTTTTAAAATGGCGGCCAATATGGCCGACCAGATGACCGGTTTCGAATTACTTCTGTTTTAGTGGACCAAATTGCGGCGTGTTTGGGCTTGTTAAATAGCAATTTTTACGTAGAGTCTAGATTTATTGACAGATAATTTTTATTAATGCCCCCTGGTTAGATTTTTTTTTTAAATTGATATTTTACATTAAAATTTAAAATTAAAATTATAATATAGCCTTTAAAATTTTGAAAAAAAAAATTCCGGAATGTTTTAATGTTCTTTTATATTAAAGTAAACAAATGTCTATTACAGGGGGAACTACCCTCTCGTGTACACCCCTAATTTTCATATTTTCACAACTTAGCTATTTTCTAACAGAAAATTTTGAAATTTTAAATATACATTAATCTTACTAATATGTATATGGGAAGAATTTAAAAATGTGGTGTTACCGATCGTTTTATGGAGTTGAGAATTTTTGAAAATTTTTGTCTTCGGTTTTTTGTGTTCTAAAAGTCCAATAATACACTAATTCGCACCGGATTTCCACTGTTCTGTAGAGCTAGTCAAGGAATATCTGAATGGTTACTTTATAAAAAAATAACTTTATTCAATAAACCCGATTTACAATGTTTACGGAGCTAAGACTAAACACAGAATACTTCATTTTACGGAAACTTACATTATATAGCTTATTCTAACAAAGAGAGTCATATTTCTGTGGGAAAGTAATTTGGTACATCAGCAATAATTTCTGTGGGAAAGTAATTTGGTACATCAGCAATATTGTTTCCAGAAGGTTCTACACGTGTAAAGTAAATGTACCTACGACTTGTTGCTATGCTCTACTTTGGCTGACAAAGCATAAATCTATAGGATTAGCACCCTTAACTCCTCCCCCCTTAAGAGAGAAATCAGCTGGAGACGAATCTTTTGGTTCCAGATGATTTCGACGTATCTGAAGGATTTTCTTAAACAACTTTAATTTAACAATTACAAAGGCTATTAAAAACACAAACATTATTACTATGATACTTATTGTCCATACACTTATATCCTGGGTCACTGAAATTTTATTTTTATCACCACTTTCACTATAGTATTTTGCACTATTGAGAATATCTTTGATATCGTTAAGGTCTACACCGCGAAGGTCGACCTGGCTGTCTTCTATTCTGATTTCTTGTTGCAGCTCTGGCGTCGTTACAGGATTTAGCAGCAATTTCACCTCGGGTGTCCTTGTTTCAGCTACTTTACTGATAATCTTGTCGCCGATTTGTGTTTCACAGCTTCCATTGGGAATTACCAAAAATGTTCCTTTTAGGTTGTATTTCCTGGCTTCCTCTTTGCAGGTCTCAGTAAGAATTACGTTTTTCTTTGTGAAAAGTAACCATATTCTATTTGCTACTAGGTGACTTCTAAGGTCCTCTATTTGTACAACATTCTTATGACATGAAGAATAGTTTTTAAGAAGCATTATTTGTTCTATGCACGTAGTGTCAGCGTATTACACGATGTTATCTTCCTTACAAAGTACTCGATAATTCTCTATTTGCTGGCATGGAGTTGACACGGGTCTGTATTTCAATCCATTCACTATGAGGTAAGGATACTCGGGAATTATAACAGATGTTTTTAAAGAAATAGGATTATATATAGGTATCGGGATAATTTTGTAATAATTATATGTGATCGTGTCTAACAGGGGAACTTCCAACACAAAAACTAACTTATTATTATCAGAATACGATTTAAGAACTATAGTACTTTCTAATTTCATTGGGTTGTCTTTACCTACAGTATACACTAATCTATGATATTTTTCTATTTCTAATAATATATTAAATAATTCTGTAGAATTGATGATAGATTGGTGAAGTATATGTATTTTACTGAAGGCTATTGCTGTTTCTATCTCTTGTATTACATTATAGATAGTTCGAAAGTTATTTGAGATTTGATAAAGAGTATTCATTTGACTGACTAAATTATGTATTGTTGACTGATTATACTGCAATGTTCGTAGCTGCGAAGTTTTAATATTCAGTCGAAGTAAGTTATGTTTTAAATCATCTGAAACATTAACAAGCTTATCGAAAGCCTTTTGCATAAGTGACAGTTTTCTTTCTACCGAATGTTCTCTGTCCTTGAGATGAGTAATCTCGGAATTATATCTAATAGCATCATCATTGTCTAAATTGCCTGAAATTAATTTAATAATAGAACCTAACGGGTTTATTAAGCCTCTTTTTAGCCTTTTACTGGGCATAATTTGTTTAAATCTATCTTTTGTAAGTTGCATAAAAGATTCAATCTGTGAAGTAATCCTACAAGTTCATTATGATACTCATTTTGCGAGTAAATCATATCTTTTAATCAAAAATACTGGTTTATATTAGATTCTAAGTATTTAGCTAAAGTTTCTAAATCTAACGTCTTAAAAATAGTCCACTGGCTATTCTGAATCACTGCTGTACTTATCCGTAACGGCGCTATTCCCGGATTCTGATTCATATCTTGCAGGTTTACGCTGCTTGCTGATTCCACTAGGATCAGGAGCGTCAAGACTGCTTGCCACCACCTGTGGAGGGCGTTTTACGTTTTTTATTGCTACTTTTGTATTCCTTTACCCTAATTTTACCGGTACAATATTCCTATCAATTTTCCCTATAACTTTGGCTTTTTCGTACCGTGGCATTTCCTTGCCTTTTCGATTCCTAGTTGTTTTCATGAAAACTTCGTTTCCTTCCTGTATCTCTGGAGGCTTTTCACCGCCTTTTTTCTCTACCACTTTACTTTTATTCTCTATAATCTTTTCGCTTACATATTCATATAATACCTTGAGTCTTTTCCTATGATCCTGAACTAATTTCTGTAATAAATTTTTATCTCTATCTATATCAAACGCATTTCCTGATTCTGTATGTTCAAATACTATTTCAAAAGGTGTGAAATTCGTTACGCTATGAATAGTGTTGTTATATGCCATAATAGCATATGTCATTACTGATGCTGCATCTTGGTCGCTTTTTTCATATTTTGCTAACCTATAAATTTCAAGAATTGTCGAATGAAAACGTTCAACAATACCCATTGAATTGGGGTTGTTTGGTGTCCCTACATGCATTTCAATTTTGTACAAGTTCAGTAATTCTTTAATTAGATTATTATTGAATTCAGTGCCGGGGTCGCTATTTATCTTTTTTGGGACTCCATAGATACTAAAGTACTTAATTAATGCTTTAACAATTTCCGGCGTACTTCTATTGGGTACATTAAATGCTTGCGCTATCTTACTAAACGCGTCCA
>CATIXQ010000003.1:30570019-30681960 GCA_949711755.1 Leptidea juvernica | reverse complement strand
TCGATTGGCGGGAAAATACGCCTACCATAGAGTATTCATCATTCTCTGTCCATAAATAATTCAAACGTCAATTCGAAACAATACTCGGAATAGGTTGGATTCGAACACAGAAATATTATGATCGAATAGTTTACTGCCGACGTCTCATCTATAAATATACGCGATTCATTGATACAATGTGTTTTGCCAATACATAGGTGTTTGAGGAATGTGTTTGGCTTTCTACACGAGGCTTGGGACTGTTTGTGTATTTAAAAAGTATGAATCGGAGCTATTAATACCGCGCAACATTCATTGATTACCTACTAATAACATTTTAAATACGTTGACTTAATAATTTAATTGTAAAGTATTTAGACTACTTATTTGGCTTAGCTCTCTGTATATATATCTGTAGGTTTCTGTCCAGTTACAAGTTCGATTTTTTTTATGGAAGAGCATGGTTATGGTTATAGACAGTCTCTTAAAGAAAAAGTTTAAAGAAATAAATATTATAACTGTTCATTATCAGTACATTTATGCAAATTTAATATACGTTTAGAAAAATGGTCACCTTTTTCCTCTTAATGGTGATTTTCATTATTATAACTCTAGAAATAAGGGATTCTATGTATCTTATTCTAGTAGGTTTCATAAGATACTTATTAGCTGTAAGGGTAAATGTTTACACTTTTATAATAAGGTCCCAGCCACTGTTCAGGCATTATCTATAAATAAATTTAAATGTTTTATTGACAAATGGCTCTGTCTTAAAACCTACTACTCCACAGCTGAATATCTAAGTAATCGGACAGAATGGGACGAGATTATGATTATTTTATAGCAATAGCCATGACAGTACATTATTGAATATTTTATTAAAAAGAGCGCGAAAAAAGAAAGCTGGTAGAGTTTCTTACGCCGCTTCTTCTTCTCTCAGAGCGCCTTTTTTTCCGATGCAGTAGTTGTAGGTATCTAGTATATTAGAAATGACATCAAAAAGAATTCTAAAGGAATCAATTTTATGGAAATAAATGCCTTTTATGCCTTTCATACGGGTGACCTGATGGCTGATCACCGCAGACCACACTCTCTTGTAACACAAGAATTACACCATAAGCGTTACCGAACTTATAAAGTTATAAACGTACACATGAATTCGAAAACCGAAAACACATTGATACGTGGCGGAACCTATTGCGCTACCGACGCTTTTCAGCTCAGTAGTCTTTGCAAAATAGAAAGGCAAAAATAATCGGAGTATTCCGAAGAGCTCTTGTTATATAAGAGAGGGCAAATGGTCTAGAGTCTCACGTGAAAGAAAGGTGTGAGCTAACCCGCCGTGGACATCCGCAACACAAGGGGTGAAGAGATGCGTTGGGCCTGTATGCTCTCAAGCTTTATTGGTTCCTGTTGCCATTCCACAACGCCCCGTAATTTCGTCAGTAATGGTATCCTCTGTAGACACTGTGTAAATAAATTACAATCTAAACAATCCATCCTTAGTCGACTAGAGCCAACTGTGCCTAACGAGTGTAACATAATGTCGCCTTCGTTAAATACTTATAAACTAAGATGTAATCTGCCTAAATAAAATTTTATAGTTGAAGAAACTAAAAAAACGCTTTAACAGCAAACCGAGCCAAACGGCAGAAAATATTTTTTAAATTGGAGAGTTTTTTGAGATTGGAGAGTTTATTATATTGGTTCACTAGCATATTACAATTAAAATATCTAAGTGAACTTTATATATCAAAAGGTATCAATGGTTTTCTTCATACTTAGTTCGGCTTGCAATTGATTTAGTAACACAAATATAATTTTTGAACGATGCAGGGACTCGAATCCGCAATCTCTCGTGTTCCGTGCGAGCGCTCTTCCAACTTAACAAACCGTTCGAGTGTGGTTGATCGTGAACCCCTTGTGAACCCTAAACATTTTATTGAATTGACTTGAGATGTCGCCCTTTCAAATCTAAACAATTTGTCGTTTTTTTTAAAGTAAGGGTTATCACTCACAAATAAATTATTGATTTAGTATTTTTTCACTTACAATCTGTTTTGATCTTTTCTGTTGCTCCTGCAACCGATTAACGCAAACATTGACAAATCACGTCACACTGACCTATATAAATACCACTGAACAGGCTGTTCCATATGTTTGACAGCGAATTTTTTGTGCCTATTTGAAGCGCCGCTCGCGAGCGTCCAGAGGACAAATTTTGACGCATAATATAAAATGGCTGCGAGGGAACGTACAACACTCTGAAGTATTTTTGCATTTTGAATGAATTTTGTTCGTTTTCCGTGTTATTTATACTTCAAGAATGAACGTTATAAATTACATAATTTTTTTTGTAAATAGTTTTCCTATCGATGTTTGTTTAGCTGAGGTTATAAGATAGTTTATTCTAAGTCTGTGGTATTGATAGTATTCAAGTAAATCGATCTGGATACATTAGGGCTTGAAGTCTAATTATGACTAACATAACATGTCTCGGCTGCAGTCCACTCTAGCGAAACTAAAAAAAGCGATATACTCGATTGTATAAAACGTGCAGTGATTGACAGGTTGGCAAAGTTCTAGTATAAAAAAGAGATTTCCGAATCCACTACGTTTTAAGCAACTGTTCGCCTTCATACTTAGCTGGATTATACTTCGTCGCCAATAGCCAATCACCAAGTCACCAATTTCACCAGTGGGAGGCTCCTTTGCATAGTATGCCGGCTAGATTATGGGTGCCACAACGGCGCCTATTTCTGCCGTGAAGCAGTAATGTGTAAGCATTACTCTGTTTCAGTGTGAAGGGCGCGGTAACTAGTGAAATTACTGGGCAAATGAGACTTAACATCTTATGTCTCAAGATGACGAGCGCTATTGTTGTGCCGCTCAGAATTTTTGGGCTTTTCAAGAATCCTGAGCGGCACTGCATTGTAATGGGCAGGGCGTATCAATTACCATCAGGTGAACGTCCTGCTCGTCTCGTCCAGTATTATCATAAAAAAATAGCCATACTGTAAATACTACTATTTCAAACTTATGTCAAAGCACTGCAGGTTTCATATTAAACAAAATTAAAATTTTTGCTTAGGCCTTCCGTCCTAGTACGTAGTATTTACATCCTCTTTGCTGCAGTCTATCAAAAGTCATCATTGATACCTACCACTTCTAAGTCACCGCAAATATATTTAAATACCACACGTCCAAACACATTAAAGAATATGGAACGCATTGCATTATAAATATTTATTGAGCTCTTGTTAATTGATTTATGGCTTCTGTTAAAGGGATGTTTATTAAACATGATTTCGTGTACGCTTTTGACAGGCCTCTTGAACTTGTGACAAATCAAATTTTGATTTAGATTACGCATGAATCACATTCTTTGATTGCAATTGTTTGGTAATTGACACGGCTTAGGAATTAAAGATTATAATCATTTATGAAAATATGTGTTATATATAATAAAATATAGTTTACGTGAATATGACGCCGTTTATCAATATTTGTCATAGGGATTGACCAAAAGCATTGTACTCACAGACCTCTACTATATACCACTGGACTGGCGGCTGTCAAAATGCTTTGGTGCCTGTTTGATATTCGCCATTTTGGCGCTGTTGGCCATGTCGCGAGAGTCTGCGGTACTAAAACTAGTGATGACAACCTCAGCAAACATCGGTAGACGGTGGGAAACTATTTACAAAAAAAGAAACGCGTACTTTATACGTTAATTCTTACTTAACGAAATTAATTCAAAATGCAAAAATACTTCAGAGCATTGTACGTTCCTTCGCAGCCATTTGTCTTATACTCCAAAATTAGTTTTCTGGACGCTCGCGAGTGGCGCTTCAAATTGGCACAAAAATTTGCTGTCAAACATATGGAATAGCCTGTCCAGTGGTATTTACACAGGCCAGTGAATGTACTACACACTTTACTAACTCACTTTACTAACACATCTGTAAAACTAGCACACATGAACATCTTAAATTTAGTCTCGCCGTAATCAGGAGAGTGTTTGTCTATTACGCTAGCATACTAAGTTTATGGTTTGAACTATTTGCAGCAAAATCAAAGCCATTAAATTTTAACCATAATATCAAGTTTTACTGAGTTTGCAAGAAATTAACAGCTTCAATTTAGAAAACACTTACTTGAGTTTATAGATGGATACAAGGTGATAATTGTCCACTTTATTTTAACCTGGAGACCACAGTGAAGAAAGATGGTTCCACAGTTTAAAAAAGTAGAAGAAGTAATAGATAATTCATCTGTAACTCACCGTCACATACATTACGTACCGCACTGCTGAATAGGTAGGTACATATTAGTTGAACAGCGAATATATTTGTTTTTTTTTTTATTTTTTTAGCTACTATGGAGTATTGCTATCATCTTTAACCTTGTGACATATACATTATATTCAAACAGATGCTCAAATACTCCAGGTATGCTGAGAACGGCTCGACCGCTTGGCGTTGTGTAGAGACATCGACTCGTCATAAATAACCTGCAGTACCATTTATCATTGGAAGTATTTCAAAGTGATGTTTAACCCGATCTCTGTTGCCCAATTCCAGCTTCACGCCATACGCCACAATCTCAAGTATCCATCACTAGGTTGTGTGACGTCTTCAGTGCGGATTTCAAGTATCATTCTTTCATGTACAAGTACGCCATGAATCTCAGAATCTCGTAATTTCCCAATAATTGAATCTCACGCAGCGAGATCCGATATTACAATTCAGATACTGATGATAAGACTATCGCAATAACAGTATCATACGTTTTTATACAAATAAATTTAACGCTATTTAGCATGCCATTCAAATCAAATCAAATCAAAATATTTTATTTCAAGTCACATTTTACAATAGGATGGTTGGTACATTAATGGGTAGACAATATGTGACGCCCTGCAAGGGCACAGCATTGGTTTATAAGTTTTTAAAATAGTTCAATTTTACCAGTGGGAGGCTTCTTTGCACAGGATGCCGGCTAGATTAGGGTACCACAGCGGCGCCTATTTCGGCAGAAATAATGATGCAGTAATGTGTAAGTAACTAGTGAAATTACTGGACAAATGGGACTTAACATCTTATGTCTCAAGGTGACGAGCGCAGTTGTAGTGCTATTCAGAATATTTGGGGTTTTTCAAGAATCCCGAGCGGCACTGCATTTTAATCGGTAGGGCGTATCAATTACCATTAGCGGTACGTTCTTGTCCCTTATTTTCATAAAAAAAATCATTTCAATTGTGTCCAGTGTCAAACACTTATTATGAAACCTTTGATTTTAAAACACAACTTTTAACTGATTCATATATTGAATGCATTAAAAACTAATTTTTTATGTATATTACAGCTATTGTAAAATACCTGATTTAAAAAAAGTGGCTCTTGAGTTTCATGTATGTTCTACTCACGAACTCTGCTTTTCCAAACATATCATGGTAGATTCATTGTTTTAATTAATAAAAAAAATCAATGACGATTTAAAAGCTAAAATAAACAATGTGAAATTCCTATATTATGCTTAAATAGAAAACTATCGTAAAACATCAGTCATTACTAATTTTTAAAAGATTTATCAATATTAAGAACTAAGAAATCTTTTATTTTATATTTATTCTAATACATAATAATAATATGTAATATAAGAATTGAAATTTTCAATTTATTTATTAAGAGATTATTAAATTACAAAATAATAATAATACAAGTCTTACTTAAAAGCTAGTTAAGGCGAAGAGTAAGCAGAAAACACGCAAAAATGGTGTTTTTAGAAAAGTTTTGTGGTGAAAGTATAGCATTTCGAGCTATGAACACTACTTAATCCTGTTACACATGTTGCTAATGCTTGCTGTTGGTTATAGTTAACACTGCCGAGCCTTTTTGAACTACCACTTTTCTTCGGAGTTAAACAAGTTTTTTGGCATGGCGTGACGCATTTTTTTGGTACTTCTCTCAGAAAAGTTATTCTTATAGCTTGTACTTTTTGTGTAGGTTCATTTATTCAGATTAGTAGTGAATAACGAGGATTGTAAGCATATAAACTGTTTTCCACGCATTTTGAAAATATGCAAGAATTTTGAAAATATTGGCTTTGTCACATATATGGCGGGCCGGCAGCCGTGAACTCATATCGCTCAAGGTCGCTGGCATTTAGTGTCGCCTTAACATTGTGCCTGAAAGGATCGTAACAAAGAAAAATGTCAACATTTTTTAAAGAATATTATTGTGTATTAGGAACAACAACGAATCCTAAAAAGTACTTTATAGAATTTATGTCTGTTTGCCCATTTGTCTGTGTGTCTATTTATAAGTATATTTATTTTGAATGATTTAATTTTAGTTTTAATGAATATTAATGAGAGGGCGGACACTATAATATAAGGTACTTATTGTCACTCTAGATGTAGGCATAGTATATATATTTTTATCTTAGATAATTAATACGTCTAGATAGAGTCTCTTGCTGTTAGACAACCGATAAAAAGAGGCCAGGAGTATTAGTTTAGTGTGGGTGACAAGCTACATCTTACACTCGCGATTTGTATGATACTTTGTGTTAGTGTGCATGAATTGCTCAATATATAGGTTGGTTCCAAACTTATTTTTTTTCGACCTTTTCACAGATGTCGTATTCTATGAAGACATATAAATGATCAAATATTTTTATTATATACTCAGCAAACGTTGTATTGCCATATAAACTAAGCTAGAAGTCCCGGGTTCGAATCCCGGTAGGTGTAAGCATTTATATGATGTATATGGATGTTTGTTTCCGAGTCATGGATGTTTAAATGTATTTATGTATGTTTATATAAATTTAACATATTGTATTAAATATATCATTGTCTTGTAACTCATAACACAGGCTATATATGCTTAACTTGGGGCAAGATAATTTGTGTAAAAAGTGTGTCAATATTATTATTATAAAGTAAAAAAAAAATTCAATAATTAAACATTTTTGGGATTTAAAAGATAGTTGTAGATGGATTGTCAGAACTATCGAATATATTGTACATAAAATGTATCGTACTTCAATAAATATTCGATTTGATTGCCTTTTGCAACCCTATAGCGAATTTGTGGATGAAACATAATAATATAAAAATCGCGATACAAAAATAGTTGTAGATCGTAGAAGGGCGAATGTTTTAAGTTGTATGTATTTTTCAATGCTAAACCATAATAAAATCATAAAAAAATTGTCAAAAAAAATATATAGGGGTGAGTCAACATTTCATTTAGGATAGGAAAAATAGATGTTGGCCAATTCTCAGACCATATGCACACAAAATTTCATATAAATCGGTTCAGCCATTTCGGAGGAGTTTGGTAACAAACACCGGGACTCAAGAATTTAATATATTAGATATATTTGCTGCTTTACAGCGTCCACGCGGACGACGTCGCGGGCAGCAGCTAGTATGTAAATAAACAACCAAATATTCATTAGTATAGTTTCGTAAGTAAATCTAACATCAATTTTGACAGCTATATTACTATCGTATTTAAAAGCTTTCATGTTTCTTCCTCCAGTATTTCATTAGCAACGTAGGCGTGAGATAGAAACACTTATAGTCAAAATAATTGGCAGTAGCACTCTCCTGCCAAATGTTTGTTGAGTAATTCATGGGGCGGGTCGTTGTCTGCCCTAAAATACGGTTGTGGTACGCGATAGCTGGTCAATGCGTCAAGCTGTACTATGTTACTTGTGGTGGCCGGATGATCCTTTTACAGGAAACTCTGCTTCATGTTTTTAAAATTAAAATTGTTGAATATATTTATATATATTTAGTCATACAAAACAAATCTTATAACTATATTTACAATACTATGACTACATAAAATTAAAACTATCATTACGTGGAAGCGTACCAAGAATACTGGCAACATTTCTGCGTTGGATAGCTAGGCTGATCCGTTGACCGAGATAAATGTCAGCGCTTGGGTTTCCAGTGGCCTTAGTGAGGCGCGAAGATAGTATTTTGAACATTCTCAGCGCCTCTGGGCCCCACGGGCCAAGTGTCTCGACACCAAACGGCACAAAGATGTATGACTCAAAAAAAGAACAAATATATATCTACAAATATATATATATTTATAATATGTAAGATAATGTTTGCATTATAACTTTATTTATTAGATAATTGATACGTCTAGATAGAGTCTTGTTGTAAGACAACCGTAAAAAATAGGCCAGGAATATTAGTTGAGCGTGCGTCACAAGCTACGTCTTACACTCGCGTTCTGTATGTCGCTTTGTGTTAGTGTGCGTGAATTGCTCAAAATAGAGGTAAGTCCTAGACTCAATTTTACTATATTTATACAATTTTAGTATAACGAAATCGTGTAAGAAATTCAGTATTTGACGTTTGAAAATTTCACTTTACATATATTGTAATTAAAATAATTTTTAAAACAACGTTGTAAATGTTGATTTATAGTAGTGGCAATGAGTTCCTTGCCGCTTCTTCTCATTAAAGCCCAACTTTTCCGAAGTGATGGTAAATGGCAAAAAGTATAAATTTGACATTTAAAAGTATTATTTCCTTAACCTTAACGATTAAACTGATTTTGATTTTATTTGAATTGCTACACTAAATGATACCTTTATGTAAGTAACTCATACGGTTTGGAGCCAGTGTGTACCTATCTTTCTCTCTTTTGACTATGAACCGGAATCGTTCAACATATTTTTACCAACTTTTCTGTCGACTATCAAGGAGAGATGACAATATAATATAGTTATAAAATAATAATACTGTTGCATAGCAACCCTTCGAAGTATATGACGAGAGTTGTCAAACTTCAATACATTGTTAATTTCAACAGCTCCGTCAGCAATACTCGTAGCTCAGCGGAAAAGTGTTTACTTTAGACTCTGTAGACACACGATACACCTACCAGTGTATGGATTTTTTTGGGTTTTGTAAAGTTAAAGGAAATTTCTAGTAAGTTCAGGATCAAATCGAACAGAAAAAAAGGGATGGAAATTGTACAAGCAGGATAAAAATAGTTAAAAGAATTTTCTAGTACAATTTAAATTTAAAGATGGAATAGGAGAATCATTTTGAAAATAGAACAGATCCGGGGGTATATAAGCCGTACTATGCGTGGCCTACGGCAGTTTTAGTTCTGACTCGAAAGTGTAAAGAAAAAGAAGAAGTAGTGAAAAGTGGAAGTGTTCCAAGAAGAAGAAGATAGAAGAGACTTAGTGTTCGGTGCGGTGTGACGCGTTGAAGGTACCGCCGCCCACAAGATGAACAGCGGCAGACCGGCGAAGTGCAAGTTCAGAAAAAGTGAACGCAAAAAAAAGACTCGTTCTTATAAGCGGAGTATTATTTCCAATCCCTGACCCACTCCCGTGTCAATACTTATACAATATAATATTATTAAACTTATAGTTTATTTAGTACAGAATCACCGAGATACTAAAAACTATTAATCGACACATTAATCTATATTGGAATCGGTCGACTTTATTATATGTACCAGTGGGAGGCTCCTTTGCACAGGATGCCGGTTAGATTATGGGTACTACAACGGCGACTGTTTCTGCCGTGAAGCAGTAATGTGTAAGCATTATTGTGTTTCGGTCTGAAGGGCGCCGTAGCTTGTGAAATTATGCAAATGAGACATAACATCGTATGCCTCAAGATGACGAGTGCAATTGTAGTGCCGCTCAGAATTTTTGGGTTTTTTCAAGAGTCGTCAGCGGCACTGCATTGTAATGGGCAGGGCTTATCATTAGCTGGAATGACCCGTTCTCCCGATTCTCCTTCTTTTCCATCAAAAAAGGGCTATCTTTAGCGATATAGCTGGGTTATTATAACTTAACAACTTCTAATAATTATAAAATAAGACTTAGCCCAGATGGCTGCGAAACTGAAGTGGCAGTGGTCAGAGCACATAGCTCGACGGACAGATGGCCGTTGTACAGTAAAGTCCTCGAATGGCGACCACGTACCGGAAGACGCAGTGTTGGTACCCCACAAGATGGAGGGACGATCTGGTCAAGATCGTAGAATACATTGGATAGGGCAGCGCAGGAGGGAAGGCCTTTATCCAGCAGTGGACATCTTCCGGCTGATGATGATGATAAAAAAAGATAAAATAATTATGCCATATGAACATTATGAACTCGCAAATCATTTCCACATAAGCATAGATTCTATGCTTATTTCATTCATTTTACTGTATGTCTGTGATTCTAAAGCTGAGTTGAACACACAAAATGTGTCCTCTAGGCTCTATGGAACAAAGTATTACGTCATAAATCTTATAGCCAAGTTCGAAATGATTTAGGGCTTTCAAGTAGTTTCACCTGACGCACGTGTTGCCAGGCAGGCTGTTTATAGACTGTGGAATGCTTGGTGCAGTGATTCGCCAAATCCGAATACGACGCTATGAAACTCCACGTTTAAATGCGGTGAGAGCATAAAACTCACCCGGTCAATCTATTATTAGGTATGGCAATTGTTTTTAAGTATGTACCAACTCCATTTTAACATTACATTATCGATATGTATAAGGAATGAACGTCTTTACCGAACTTACAATAGCGTGGCTGAGGAGTGTTCCCAAACTAAAATAAAATGCAGTTCAATTTAAAACGAAAAATGCGCTGTTGAATAGGATTACATAACTCTCACTAACTGTTGTTCAATGTTACTCAAAAATGCTACATGCTAATTTAGGATAACTTATGTAAATAATTTCTTTTTTCTAATAGTTATAATTCTAATAATGTTAAGTTCTAAGTTCTAATACTTTAGTTTAAAGTAAGAAGTAGTTAAGTATGTACACATATTTAAATGTTTTTTAAGCGCAATAGCATGCTTTTAACAAACTTAAAGTTTGGCAAGATATATATCAATTAGTTAAAAGTGTACTTTTTTTTATGGAATAGAAGGACAAACGAGCGTACGGGTCACCCGGTGTTAAGTGATCACCGCCGCCCACATTCTCTTGCAACACCAGATGAATCATAAGAGCGTTGCCGGCCTTTAAGGAAGGTGTACGCGCTTTTTTTGAAGGTACCCATGTCGTATCGTCCCGGAAACACCGCACAAGGAAGCTCATTCCACAACTTTGTAGTACGTGGAGGAAAGCTCCTTGAAAACCGTACTGTGGAGGACCGCCACACAGATAGTGGGGATGATATCCTAATTAGTGGCGTGTCGTGCGAAGGTGGAATTCGGCGGCAGGAATCAGGTTGAACAGCTCTTCAGAACACTCCCCGTGATAAATGCGGTAGAAGACACACAATGAAGCGACGTATCTACGCAACGCCAAGTGATCCAGCCGTTCACAGAGCACCGACAATTCGAGCTGCTCTGCGTTGCACGCGGTCAAATGGATCGAGCTGATACTGGGGTACTTATTAAATTTTTAAATAAAAAAAATAAACTCTTCCATACCACTTGCTCCACAATTTGCATTTTTGACGTGATAAGGTCTTATAAATCGATGAACCCAGGAATAAGTGTCACGTTCCTGTGTCCTGAGCCGAGCGTGCAAGCGAGAGCGGGACTAGTTAACTAGTGGGAGGCTTCTTTGCACAGGATGCCGGCTAGGTTATGGGTACCACAACGGCGCTTATTTCTGCCGTGAAACAGTAATGTACAAGCATTATTGTGTTTCGGTCTGAAGGGCGCCGTAGCTAGTGAAATTACTGGACATGAGACTTAACTTCTTATGTCTCAAGGTGACGAGCGCAATTGTAGGGGCGCTCAGAATTTTTGGGTTATTAAAGAATTCATATTGCTCTGTAATGGGTAGAGCGTATCAATTATCGTACTCGTAATCAAATCGTACTCGTCTCGACCTTTATTGTGATAAAAAAAAGCGATAGAGACTAGAGAGGCACGAATGGCCCAAGCGCTCGGCTTGTGGGCTGTGGCGCTAGTATCGGTGGGCTAGTGTAGTAAGAATAGGTTATGTTACAATGTTGACGAAAAAATTGAATATTTTGACTCATCAAGATCGTTTAAAAAATGTTTTATTGCGACGTTATCACGTAAAATTATCGTCCGTAAGCCGACTTTACAGAAACCAATCGGAATACTGGGTCTCAATATCTCGAGCGATTGCCAATTCCGCGGTCATCTGGAGAGCAAAGCCAAATTGATTTCGACGAAACTGGGCGTCATAAATAGAGCACGGCAATACTTCAAGCCGGCCCACATTCTAGCGCTGTACAATGCGCAGGTCCGGCCACATATGGAGTATTGCTGTCATCTCTGGTCTGGCGCACCCCAGTATCAGTTCGATCCATTTGACCACGTGCAACGCAGAGCAGCTCGAATTGTCGGGGACCCAGTGCTCTGTGAACGGCTGGATCACTTGGCGTTGCGTAGAGACGTCGCTTCATTGTGTGTCTTCTACCGCATTTATTACGGGGAGTGTTCCGAAGAGCTGTTTAATCTGATTCTTGCCGCCGAATTCAACCTTCGCACGACACGCCATAAGTTAGGATATCATCCCCACCATTTGGATGTGTGGCGGTCCTCCACAGTGCGGTTTTCAAGGAGCTTTCTTCCTCGTACTACAAAGCTTCCTTGTGCGGTGTTTCCGGGACGATACGACATGGGTACCTTCAAAAAAGCGCGTACACCTTCACCGGCCGGCAACGTTCTTGTGATTCCTTTGGTGTTGCAAGAGAATGTGGGCGGCGGTGATCACTTAAATGTAATCGACGTCCATCCTTGAACGAAAGATTGAAAGTGATATGCGCTGGCGATTACAACGTGCCGCTCAGCAATTTTGAATAATCCAAAATTATTAACGGCTTCGCAATTGCCCTCATTACATTGAGATAGGAGATGTTAAGCTACGGCACCTATCAAACCGAAACACAAATAGTGGTTCATACATCTGTGTCACCCATGTAAAGAAGTTTTTAGAACTGGCTACTTGTGAACAACATTATAAAACAATATGCATAAATTTTGAAAATGGAACTCTTTGTCAATATCATTGAGTATGTGTCTTTTAAAGTAAAGTCCTCCAATGGCGACCACGTACCGGAAGACGTAGTATTGGTAGATCCCCCACAAGATGAACCGACGATCTGGTCAAGATCGCCGGAATAGGTTAGATTAGGACCAATCGTCATTGCGATCTTTGGGGGAGGCCTTTGTGGTGCCACTGTTTACAACTGCTTTATTGAGTTTAAGACTGGTCGCATATTAATGCGTGAGATTTCTCACTGATGAACTGCGTGAGAGAAGGCCTTCTACGGCGACGCGACGACTAATGATAACGTCAATAGAGAATTGTAGATTCAGACAAGCTGAGGTATCAGTATGAGTCAAATACATAAAATTCTCAATGTACATTTAGCGGTCAGGAAGCTTTGTGTCCGATTTCTAATAATTTGACCGAAACCCAAAATCTCCGTCGTGTTGATTGGTGAAATGGTTGAAAGATTTAACGAAGGTGGCTCAAATGTATTCGACATACTATCGGGTAATGAAAGCTGGATTTACTGTTATGATCCCGAAATCAAAATACAGTGTGCTCAGTGAGCTTGGGAAAAAGTTAGGTCATTATACGACAATTATTTTAGAGGTGAGAAAAATAGTTACTGCAGAGTGGTACAGCAACAATTGGACGTAATTCCAGAAAAACGTTCCAAAACACAATCATGTACGAAATAAACTGGTCACGTGATTCATATTAACGGACTGACAAAAAATAGCAGCCCTACTGTCACTCTTTAAATGATATCATGACTTCGTAGCCCAACCCACATGTATGGAATACACTAATATTTATTAAACTTTAAACACGAATTCCTTAATATGTGATGTTTGTGGTTTGGAAAGTTTTTCAGGAACTATGTCCAATTGTTTGCCACTTGTCTTGGAAAATGTTCGGGAGAAAGGACGAGTGGACGAATTGTTTTTGAATACACAGTATTTTGAAATCATGTAATAAAACTAACAACGTGCTAGCTTAATCAGTTTTTATTTTCTAAGAACTTTCATTTTGACCCTCGTGGTATGCCCATACAGCAGCCGGCAGATGATTCCACAAAGTTGCTGATCGATGCAAGAAGTTTGCGAAATGCTCGGCTGTGGATCAATGTAGGTAAGGTCAGATTATTTACCACGACCCGTCACGAGAAAAGCATGCAATCGTAAATTAAATAGTCATTTGCCACTTGAACGATTGCTCACCAGCCTAAAAACACTACATAGATTCCAATCTATAGGTACTTACTATATATACTGAGTTAATAAAAAAAATAAAAGACATAAAAGGCATTTATTTTCTCAGAATTGATTCCTTTAGAATTGTTTTTGATGTCATTTCTAATATACTAGAAACTACTACCACCAAATGGCGCTCTGAGAGAGATGAAGGAGCGCAAGAAACTCTCCCAGCATTCTTTTTTTGCGCTCTTTTTAATTAAATATACAATATTGTACTGTTATTGCTATTGCTATAAAATAATCATGATCTAGTCCCAGGCTGTCGGATCACTTAAATATCAGCTGTGGAGTAGTAGGATTGACGAAAGAGCCATTTCTTAATAAAACATTTAAATTTATTTATAGATAATGCCTGAACAGTGGCTGGGACTTTATTATAAAAGTGTATACATTTACCCTGTATCTTATGAAGCCTACTAGAATTAGTTACAAGCAATCCCTTATTTCTAGTGGTATAATTAAAGATCCAGATAAAAAATTTGAAATTAAAAACTTCGCGAAAAAGACCATATTTATTTTATTGGATATAAATAGCCAGCCACTTCAAATAAATAACTCCTCAGGCACCAGGCCTGTCCTAATTTCCAAAGCTACCACGAGGTCCTTTATAAAAATAAATCTACATTCATCCGACGTTGAATCGAGGCCATTACGAAACTGTGACGTAAACAATGATTATAATTGCCTGAATGTGCACTGGGATAAATGGAATGTTTTGGAATCTTTGTGAGAAATAATATATTGTTCAAATGCATTAAAATAGTCGTGTTTAATTTTGATTATATGTATATACAGATTATATATTATAATATATAGTTTTCAGGTATGTTTCAGATAAGCCAAATAAGTGAATGTGTGAAATTTGGTCAGCTAACTATGGGCAATATGAGGATGCTCGTGGTCATTCATAGGGCTATGGAAAGAGCTCTGTGCGGAGTTTTCCTGTGTGATTGAATTAGAAATGAGGAGATCCGCAGGAGAATCAAAATCACCGACATTAATCCCAAATGGTTGTGAATCTGAAGTAGCAGTGGGCAGGGCATATAGCTCGATGGACAGATGGCCGTTGGGGCAGTAAAGTCTCGAATGGCGACCACGTACCGGAAGACGTAGTGTTGGGAGGCTCTCCACAAGATGGATCGATGATCTGGTCAAGATCACTGGAATAGGTTGGATGAGGGTAGCGCAGGACCGATCGTCATCAATATCTACGGGGGAGGCCTATGTTTAGTATTGGACTTCTTCCCGCTGAAATGATGATCGTCAGGATTAGTAACTAGTAACCTAAAAGTACCTAGTACTGTTACTTTAGATTTTTAATTCAACGCAATAAAAATATGGCTCATTATATGCTATTACAAACTCATCCAAAAATTGTTCAAAACATATGTGTTACGAAATTTAAAAGAAATGTTAAGGGTCGTTTATGTGGTTAAGGTTCATCTTATCAGCCGGAGGACGTCCACTGGTGGACAGTGGTAAAGGTACTATAATATAAATGTATTTCTTAATGATTGGGAATAGAGCAACCGTCCCAAGGCAAGAGAAATTTTTAGTGGATCTAAATTTTGTAAAAAAAAGCGCACTAAGTTTCTTGCATCCGTCTTCTCTGGTCTGAGGAAGTAATTTGGCAAGGGTAGTAGTTTTTGACGTTCAATAAGTGATTTCAAATCCTATTTTAAATAAAAATATTTGATTTTTAATATATCGTTGTTTGGCATCGTTTAGGTTATCCCTTATTTGGGATCAAATAATTTCTGTGGAAGTGCTTCGATAATAAAAAACTCTTGAGGCTGGAATTTCGTAAATCTTAGCTGACCTCTACACAGCGAAAGGAATATTCCTACCGAATTTCACGTCTTTACGCCTTATGATTCCAGAGATATTGTAAAGAGTGAATACGTAGACGGTAATCTCTTATATATATAAAATAATATAATCCCTACTAATATTATAAATGTGAATATAAGTTTGTTTGTTACGGCCTAACGGTGCTACTGAGCCGTTTCTGATGAAATTTGGTACAGCGATAGACTAGATCTTGGGAAAAGACCTAGACTACATTTTATCTCGGGAAAATCCATGGTTTCCGCGGGATTTGTAAAAAACTTTGAAATTCACGTCGTTGAGCTATAACTGTACCAATCGTAGGCTTAGTTTGCCAAAGCAATCTTCCTTTGAAAAAATTTTTAATTCCAGAAAAACGTTCGAAACCACTATAATGTCGAAATTGAGTTAAGAACACAAAACTGGTCACGTGATTCATATTAACGGACTGACAAAAAATGGCAGCCCTACTGTCACTGTTTAAATGACATCATGACTTAGTAGCCCAACCCTCATACATGGAATACACTAATATTTACTAAACTTTAAACATGAAATTCTTAAAATGTGATGTTTGTGGCTTGGAACGTTTTTCAGGAACTACGTCCAAATAAGATTCATATAATATGTTCGGAATGGGAGCGAAAACGGGAATCGGAACTGGAATAGGACATGAGAAAATCTTCAATTCCAAACTTGCTTATTATTTTTAAAAACTCTTTATCTGCTTGGACGGAGTCGCGAGCATCAGCTCATGAACGACAAGAGGCACAGAACCCATAATATAACCTTGGTAAGGTCTTAATGTTTGGGTCTTGTAGTTTGCGATTCTAGGTGGCTTTCAGAAGCTATTCTGGTTCAAAAATTTTGCATAGAGTTGAGACGCGGACAGGAAACACTGGAGGGACAGCGGTTCGTCACTAGTCATGTAAATGTAAAGTTTAGTAGGCTGATTTGTAAATTTTCCAGCAACGTAAGGGATTGCTCGTAACTAATTCTAGCAGGCTTCATAAGATACATAATAGTTTTAATGGTAAATGTATAATACATTTTTATAATAAAGCCCCAGCCACTGTTCAGGCATTATCTAAAAATAATTTTAAATGTTTTATTAAAAAATGGCTCTACCGTAAATCCTACTACTCCACAGCTGAATATCTAAGTGATCGGACAGCCTGGGACTAGATTATGATTATTTTATAGCAATAGTGTAGTGACAGTACAGTATTGTATATTTCATTTAAAAGAGCGCAAAACAAGAATGCTGGGAGAGTTTCTTGCGCCGCCCCATTTGTTTCCGAAGCGGTAGTAGTATGTTTATCTAGTATATTAAAATTGATTAAAAAGAAAATAAATGCCTTTTATGCTTTTTTGTGCCTTTTTACAGATCACCTAACGTAAGTAAACATAATATTAACACATGGGGGGTGAGGATCGAACCGGGGGCCGTGGTGAGAGACAATGGTTTTATCTATTGCGCTACCGACGCTTATAAAAGTGTTGCGAAGGAAGCGTTAAGTTTTTAAATAATAGCAGAATTATTTATATACCCATTTTTTTTTTTATAAAATCTGCTGTTGATTTAATTTAAATTATTGTAATGTCTCAATTAAAAGTTACAGTTAAATTGTTAATGTTCAGTGTAAGATCAATAGCTTATATAAATAAATAAAGACAATTTAGATTAGTAGACAATTAAAGTAAACTTTATCTTTGTTAATTAAAATTATAATTAATTATTATTAATGTATGTAATTCAATTAAAGTTTACTTAAAGTTTTTAATTAAATGCTTGTAAAGACTGTTAATTTCAATAATACATATTTAATTTCATAGAAATTGAAAAACGTATTTGCTATGAACCATATCACTTTAATAATGCACGTTTTAGATGCAAAAGGTCAGTAAATTCAAATTTGATAACATTAACAGAATTTATATCAACACAATTAGATGTGCTTTACTTTGGTTTCCGTAAGGCCTTCGACAGGGTTAATAATGACATCCTGCTTGCTAAACTTTGTGGCTGAACCTTCAATCACACGAATATCACGTATATTGTATTTTAGTTCATGTTTATAATAACCATCATCATCAATTAAGCCGGAAGATGTCCACTGCTGGACAAAGGCCTGCCCTAAAGATCGCCACGAAGATCGGTCATGCGCTGCCCTAATCCAACCTATTCCGGCGATCTTGACCAGATCGTCGGTCCATCTTGCCTACCAACACTATGTCTTATAGCAGGTGTTCGCCATTCAAAGATTTCTCTGCTCCCAATACTTTTAAATAATAACAATTTCCAATTATTATTAAATAATAAAGCGATTCGTATTAACAGGTTCCTATTTATTTATTTCGTTTTGGATTTTCTAAGGTCTTGTGCTATCACGCTTTACTTTCATTTTTACTATTCGGGATCGAATCCGGGATCTCTAGCTTAGTAACTAACCACTGGGCTATATGGGCTATCCCATGATAGCCAATATCGATTTTGCACGACATTTACTAAATAGACCATTTAAATGGGACAGACAAATTTGGTTGTCATTTTAACATTTCGTCTTCACTCTTTACATAATTTTTTTTATGAACATAACGGACGACACGAGCAAGAAGTTCTGCTGATGGTAATTGATACGCCCTGCCCATAACAATGTAGTGCCACTCAGAATTCTTGAAAAATCCCAAAAATTCTGAGCAGCACTACAATTGCGTTCGTCACCTTGAGACATAAGATGTTAAGTCTCATTTGCCCAGTAATTTCACTAGCTACGGCGCCCTTTGACCGAAACACAAAAATCTTTACACATTACTGCTTCACGATAGAAATTGACGCCGTTGTTGTACTCATAATCTAGCCGGCATTCTGTGTACAGGAGCCTCCCACTGGTATGCCTAGTTTTAGTCCTGCCCCGATGATTCGCGTCCGGGGTCGATCTCTACATCTAATCTAGCCGGCATCCTGTGAAAAGGAGAACTGGTAGAGTGGTGATGAGGTTTTGTTATTGTTAACCGACTTCAAAAAAGGAAGAGGTTCTCAATTCGTCGGTATGTTCTTTTTTTTTATGTTTGTTACCTCAAAACTTTCGACTGGGTGAACCGATTCTGATAATTCTTTTTTTATTTGAATTTGTAATTGGTGGTCCAGATCTCACTATGGTATCCATGATAAAACCATAAAAGTCTTAAATTTTCTATACATACGTATAGCAAAGTGGATGATAAATTTACGAATAACTCAATATCGCGCCAACCGATTTTGATGATTCTTTTTTTATTGGAAAGGATATACTTCAAACATAGTTTGGTGAGAGTTTGTTTAGGTTCTGAAAACGGAATCCATGACAAAGTAACGGAACTCTTCAATTCTTAGGAGCAAAATAACGATACTCGGCCTAATCTTTTTTATGCTATCCGGATATTTAAGTCATATACCATAACAGTTATGGTCAAGTAATAGTCATAGTCGAATATGATGATCAATGGGACTCCTTAACAACTTACAGTAAGGGTGCGACCTGTTGCAGAATTTCTAACTGTCTGTAATCAAATTGCGAAGCACTTACGTTCACTGCTGCATTGAAAAAAATTGTATATCTACACATATTTAGGCAAATTGTTAGTTAGTGTAGGTACTTCAAATTCACTAAAAATCATAAAATAAAAAATAATTAACGAAAAAACAACCGACTTCAAAAACACTTCAAAACAATAGATATAATGTGCACTAAAAAGTATAAAAATAATTGCGTATTTTTATACAATCTAATTAGTTAATCTAATTCTAGTTACGATTATTGTAATTTTTGGAGTCGGTGTCATCCAAGATAGGTTTGTTACTACATACATAGTTATAGGTAAGATGTGCTTGAGTCGTGAGGAGGCGAGAGGCGAGAGCGGGTCGCGGCGGAAGGACACCGATTCCAAAAATAACAATAATCGTAACTGAATTAGATTAATTAATTAGATTGTATAAAAATACGAAATTATTTTTATACTTTTTAGTGCACATTATATCTATTGTTTTGGAATAGTGTTTTTGAAGTCGGTTGTTTTTTGTTAATTTTTTTTTATTAATCCAATCATCAATAAAATTAACCCCCTTTTACCCCCATCTCCTGCCAAACGGTAATAGATCCAACCTTTTCATATATTAGAAAACCCGAAACACGATTAACTAAATTTTCTTGATGCAATACCTGCAAAGATGATAATTACGGGACTTTATACCTGTTTTCAATATAAAATCGCAATATTTGAAGGTAAACTTAAGTTCAATCGCAAATTGATGCATTATTTAAACCTAATTTCATTATTTACAAAGTAACTAGGCCATGTCCGTCTCAAAATATAATTCTAGACTCCTCAAGGAATTTAACTAAAATTGTTTCACCGTGAAAGCGGAGCGAATGAAGTTATTTTCGCATTACATGCCATAGAAAGATCAGTTAGAAATCAAGTTGGATTTATGGTTTTGATACGTACATAATACTATATACGAATAAATATTCAGCATATTAGATGTGTTATAGTAAATATATTTCTTGTAAGTTACTTGCACAAATTAAAAAACAAACAACATTTTTAAATTTTTAAATATTCTAGTCCAATTTTAGGCACTATTAATGTTATATTTTGTCTGATAATGTGTTTTGATTTGGTTTGTTGCCAATGCTCTAAATACATGAAAACCATTTGCTTTATCTTTATAGATTGTATAATAAAAATCTAGTGACTCGTCAGGGATGAAAAGGCAATGCTAAGGACGCTTGTAATTGTTGAGACGTACAAAAAGTCAGAAGTTAAATTTCCAGAATTGCTATGAAAACGTCGAAAAAATTGAGGATGACGGTTAACCTCTATTTACAAAATACACGCACACTAACACAAAGTGACATAGGTGCAAATCGCAAGTGTAAGATGTAGCTTGTCACGCACACTAAAGTAATAAATCTGGCCTGTTTTTATCGGTAGTCTAACAGCAAGAGACTGTATCTAGAATTCTAGAGTCTAGACATATAAATTATCTCATATTTCTGACTAGGTCGTACATTTTTGAAAAAGCACAAATTGTGTTGCACACAAACTCACTCCTACAACAAATGTTATTTAAATCAATAAATGTGTCACAATTCTAAGACATATTACGCGCATTGTTGTATAATATTTATAGCTCATTGAATATCTATAGCCATTTAATTAATACCAGCTGATAATAACAATGCTCGGTAAACAAATAATATTCCTGAGAATTGACAAGCTCTCGTAAACACTTACAGAAAGCTGCGTAATGTCTGAATCACACTTCAAAAAATGAGCCATTACATACCGCTTCAGCACATAAGAAGTTTATATATATTATGTATATCATTGTATGTTACGTGTTATTAAATCAGGTGTATGCCGGCGCCAAGCGCAGTTACATTTTGCTAAGCGCGCCAAATCGACGTCGCGTAGAACAAAACGTTCCCGCGCAAATTGACGCGAATTCGAATTCCGAATGTTTTTAATTTTCGCCGGCCAGTGTAAATAAATGCATTTAGCATAGACAGAATTATTCATCGTGATTTTTTTTTATTTGTATGTCTATTACAGTTCTGTAGAGTAATATTTGCATTTATTTTCTGTTGAATGTTTTGAGAAGCTGTCATGGCGAAGATGTAAGTAAAATGAGTTTTTTGTTACAAATAATTGTTTTCCGAGTCGGTACCGGCTTTTGTATTGCAAATTACCAATTGTATTGTTGGAATTTCTTTTGTGATTTTGCCATTCTGAAGCACAAGGTTTCTTAGAGACTTATTTTTATTTAAATTGCATAGTCCGTACAGCCTACACATAATATATATAAGTAATTCTAGCTAAAAACCTTTGTATCTAATTATAGATCGTAAAAAACCAAATTTTATTCCTAAAGTACCATGAATTTCCTATTTTCTCCTTGATCTTATAGGTAGTGCATGAAATGGGGCCAAAATAAGGGAATCTTATTTTTTTAAGCTGATTCATGTAATTCCCACCTCACGAGCTTTATAAATTAGTCAAAATTTATTTATAGATACCTAAATGTAAATTGTAAGGGATTCTAAAATCTGATCTAGGTAGGGATCGAACCCGGACGCGAATCATCGGGGTATGACTAAAACTAGGTATATAGTGGGAGGCTCCTGTGCACAGAATTCCGGCTAGATTGTGGGTACCACAACGGCGCCTATTTCAGCCGTGAAGCATTAATGTCTACTTAAATTACTGGGCAAATGAGACTTGACATCTTAGGTCTCAAGGTGACGAGCGCAGTTGTAGTGCCGCTCAGAATTTTTGGGTTGTTCAATTACCCTGAGCGGCACTGCATCGAAATGGACAGGGCGTATCAATTACCATCAGCTGAGCGTCCTGCTCGTCTCGCCCCTTATTTTCATAAAAAAAAAATATATATTGCCAAAAGACTTTTCTGAATATTTTAATTATTTTTCAAGTAGCTCTTCTAGGCTACAGCAATGCAACAAGATATTTAAATTTTTAGTTGAATATTATTGTTCCACTGAGGATAAGGACGAGCCAGTAAAAAAGATTTATAATGTAAATAGTTTCCGTATTTATTATTAATGAGAATTTTTTTAAAAGGCAAGGCATTTATTTATAACTGTTACTATAATTTGTTATTTTTATGTTAATGAGAAACTTAATTAAGTAATAAATGTGATATTAATGTAAATATATGAAGTATAGATTTTATATTTTAATATTTTGTTTGTAAAAATAAAAATTATGCGGTTTTACGAAATCGAATGCAAGTGAATTAGTTTCACAAAATAACATATTAAAAGTCATAAAAGGCATTTATTTTCTCAAAATTCATTCCTTTAGATTTTTTTTTGATGTCATTTCTAATATACTAGATACTACCACCGCTTCGGAAACAAATGGTGCTCTGAGAGAGAAGAAGCGGCGCAAGAAACTCTCCCAGCATTCTTTTTTTGCGCTCTTTCTAGTAAAATATTCAATATTGTACTATATTAATATCGGCATATATAATAATCAAAGGAATATATATATATTGTATAACTTATTCATAAAATAAAAATATAACGTAATAAAACCTTTGCTGACCAAGAGAAGGGTTCGAACTCACTCTCCCTCTTGGGAAACAGAGCTTAGAACTACTCAGCCAACCTGACTTGAAATCAATAGTTGATATTAATGATTCAACTTCACCCCTACTCGCGGCCGCCTGCAATGCGACATGCGATAGATGGACGAAAATATGCTCACTTTAAAAACAAGAATGTTTCCTAGAAGGATTGGCAGAATCTTAGATCATTGTGAGTAGAGTATCTTAGATCATTTATTGGAGTCGATAGCCTGTGGCAGCTGTGAATACGTCAAAAAACATTGAGGTTGACAGTTAATCTCTATTTTGAGCAATGCACACACTACACAAAGTGACATACAAATCGCGAGTGTAAGACGTAGTTTCTCATAAGAGTAATTAACCTGGCCTGTTTTCATCGGTTGTCTAGCGACTCTATGTAGACGTGTAAATTATCTATGGAGAGTAGTTAGAGGGTAGTCGTAAAATTCTCCTTATTATAAATAAAACACTTTTAAAGGATTAAAACGCGTGTAATTGTAACTGTGTTTTTACATTAGATGTTTGCGAAAAAGTTAAATTTTTATTATTATTTTAGTTAGCCCGACGTTTCAAGACCTTTCCAGATCTCGTTTTCAGGGGGATTTATTATATTCTTGACCTGCCACATATTCAATATATTCCGGCCTGATTATGAAAGTACGCCTAGGGCGTCTGTACCCAAAACTTTGAACTATTAGGTGTCACACAAAATCTATTAATATATGGATTGTTTAATAGATCCAGACCATGAGAAAAAAATGGATTAATAACATAAATTAACTACGACATCCTAAGAATTGAAAATAGACATATCAATATTTGTGAACCTTACTTCTGTCGAACGGTTGGCTCAGTGGATGAGA
Source organism: Leptidea juvernica (assembly GCA_949711755.1). Taxonomy (NCBI): domain Eukaryota; kingdom Metazoa; phylum Arthropoda; class Insecta; order Lepidoptera; family Pieridae; genus Leptidea; species Leptidea juvernica. The sequence goes on along the minus strand of CATIXQ010000003.1, from coordinate 30,657,923 downwards.
GCTCGCACGGAACGCGATAGGTCGCGTCCCGTTTCGATCATAATTTTTATCTTAAATTAAATTTATGAAACAGAAATCTCTTAAAAAAAATAATAATTATACCCTTATGATTCTGTGTGATTTGAAATTAAATCATAATTTGTATAATAATAATATATTATTAAATTAAACCAATGAATCATTTACCTCCATTGCATTTGTAGGTAAATGATTCATGGATTATGTTGAAATTGTCATCATTGACCATTGATCAATAATGTTAAGCATAAATTAATTACTTAGTAACTCTATGTTTAAATAAAACACTTTTAAAGGATTAAAACGCGTGTAATTGTAACTGTGTTTTTACGTTAGATTTTGCGTAATAGTTTCACATTGATTACCTATTATTTTAGTTAACCCGGCGATGTCTTGCAGTCCCCTTGAAAAAGAAAAGGAGATCTGGAAAGGTTTTGAAACGTCGGGTTAGCTAAAATAATAATAAAGATGTTACTTTTACGCAAAATCTTATTTTAAAACATTAAGAGTGTTTTATTTAAATGTGTAACACCCGCGTTAATCAAAGAAAATATTATGTGTAATAGTTACCTACTCTATGGTGTAACGGTGCCACAGAGTAAATATTGTTGGGAATTTTAGAATGTTAGGTTGAGCGTCAACCTCTATTTCAATAAAACAAATCAATACTTTAATTGTTTATGTTTCATATTAATCATATTCTGTTGTTAATATTATATTATTGTATATGTTATCATTTAATCCATTTTATCGGGCGATAAAGACACTATAATTGTACTTCTACGTGCTTATTACTAAAGTAATATCTCGAGTATAATATGTGGATTTATAATAATATTGATATGTTATACAATAATAAATACCGGGAATGACGGGTAGGATACTAGAAAATCCCGGGAGAGTGAGCCACCACTCGATTATTTATGCTTTATATTAAACTCGAAAACTGAAGCCGAAATGCCAAATTGAACCTTGAAGTATGTTGTATTTGTTTAATATTGTAAATAAATAACGATCTAATTTTGAACAATATTAATAAATAAGATACGTTTATTTCTTAACACCAACATCAATAAATTCTCGCAACTATGTAACTGTCATTCTAATAGATACTAAACATATATAATGGCATAACTGATTTAAATAAATTAAAAATTCTAACAGGCGCCGATATAGTTTTAAGTATGTTTTAAGCATGGTGAGAATCCTTGGTAATTTACATTATGCATTGTTTTATATGATTCATGGGGACATTCTGTTGGTAAATCATAATGATGTGTAAAAAAATCGTTAATCGCCTGTAGTGTTTTATTAACGCGAGTGTTCTACATTTAAATAAAATACTTTTTAAAGGCACGGCCGTGTAAAAAAGAAGGACTCCGTGTCACCTTACTTAACGGTGAAGCACCGAAACATAAACGTGTAAATACATAGCCCCACGCACACACTCACACTAATACAAGTCGATCGGCCGCCATTATGAGATTTGCTATCGTCTGTGACAGCAGAGTTTGCGTCGCAATAAAATATTTAAAAAATGCTGTCGTACGTTGTAAAAAGGTTTAAAACAATACTATAAAAGTATTTGTGGATATATGATTATGAAAGGGAGAAAAAATTGTGTAACTGGTATACCCCGTAATCGCACACACTAGCATAAAGTTGCTTCACTTGCTAATATCACGGCGCGGAGTCCTTCTTTTGTTACTAGTCCGTGTTTAAAGGATTACAACACGTGTAATTAATTGTAACTGTATTTTTACATTAGGTTTTTGCGTAAAAGTTACATTTTTATTATTATTTCACCCTGAAAACGTCTCTGCAAAGGTCACTAAACGTCTGATTAAATAAAATAATAATAACTTAACTGTAACGTTTACGCAAAAGCCTAATATAAAAATACAATTACACGCATTTTAATCCTTTAAAAAGTATATTTTTTAATTTTCAACACACTTTCGCACAACTAATTTTAACCGACTTCAAAAAAAGAGGAGGTTTTCAATTCTTCAGTATTTCTTTTGTGTTTGTTATCACAGAAGCCTAGGTGAACCGATTTTGATAATTTTTTACTAGAAAACTGGTGCGTCGCGTGTGGTCAAACTGCAATTTGCAATCTGACAATGCTATCCCTGATAAAACCATAAAAGTCTTAACGCTATAAGTATATGCGCGACAAATGGTCGAGTAACTCAATATCGTGCCACCCGATTTATATGATTCATTTTTTTTAATTTTGTGTTTATATTATGTGCACGTAAAAGTTAAGAAAAAAAAAATTTAAATTTATAGCATTTTCATGGCAGTAAAATATTTCGCGATTTAACAAAGACCTTTCAGTGACGTCATGGCGTAGAATGACAACATGTTTCGTTAATTATCTCCTATTAACATGACATTGTTAAATACCTACTACCTACTAGTTGGTTATATATTGTAAAAAATGCACGAGATGGAAAAACCCTCTAAACAGATATCGGAAACCAAGGCATGGTTAATGGTTAATGCCGAAGTGATAAAGTATATACGCGTGGGAGGCTCCTTTGCACAGGAAGCCGGCTAGATTATGGGTACCAAAACGGCGCCTATTTCTGCCGCTCAGAATTTTTGGGTTTTTCAAGAATCCTGCCGCTGCACTGCATTGCAATGGGAAGGACGTATCAAGTACCATTAGCTGAACGTCCTGCTCGTCTTGTCACTTATTTTCATAAAAAAATACAGGATGAGTTTTAGGTTACCCAAACCTTGCATAAATAATATAACGATAGCAAACTAAGATGAAACCGTAGAACATATTCCTAGAACATATTCCTAGAACTTGACACAGCGCCACCTAGTGTGTTAAATTGTTTATTTGAATTTCGAAGCACTCTAAGATAAACACTAACGACCCGATAAATAAACTTGGTAAAAGTTATGCCTGGGAATAAACTAAGTACATGCAAATTGTTGACTAAGTATATCGCTGAGAACACTGCCTGATAAGTAATATTCTGAAATTCTGAAGTTTTCCGAATGTCAAGCAGCCTTGCAAATAAATGCGGGAAACTTTATACGTCCGAATAAACCAAACATTAGCAACATGTCTATTTGTAAAAAAATTGCATATTCTTGCTTTATTCTCAGGTATAAGTTTATACCAAGTAAGTAAGTATGTAAGGCCAAAAGTCTTTTAGGGGTTACGTGGTATGCCACTGTCAGAAACAGATTTCTTTACAAATAATCTAACCACAGGATATTTAAAGAAAATGTCAAAGTCAAAAATTCTTTGGCAATGAAGTGTGCTGTTAGTGAAATTATTGTCTTTCGACGACATTTTTTAATAAATATAATATTTTGTACATTATATATTTCCTCTTAATAATAATTTATATGATCTTTTATTTTGGACCATAAAAGAGAATAAAACTAAATTTGAAACAGGAAAATTAAAACATCTAATGGGTTATAAAAATGCCGTTAATTCGGTCAAGGGTTTCACAAACACTTCTATTTTCGATATAACACTTAGCATTGTATCAAAACAGAACTATAAATTCGTTATGAGAGATAAAAACTAATTCGTAAAATACAGATGGTACGTATTGGAGCCAAGGTGAACCTTCAATTTATGGAATAGTTTTTATTTACCTGCCGTAAATATTTGCATAATAATATTTAAGACGCACACTCCTATGACTGTTTCTTTAGGCACAATTCTTACATGATCGGCAGTGCTCGAATAGGGTTGCCAATCTCTTCAATAAGCGGAGAATGTCTGATTTTGCATCATCATTTTCGTATTGATAGCATAAGTAATGCTATAATTATAATGAAATAATATAAAAAACGGTGCCTATTTCTGCCGTGAAGCAGTAATGTGTAAGCATTACGGTGTTTCCGTTTGAGGGCGCCGTAGCTAGTGAAATTACTGGGCAAATGAGACCTAACATCTTATGTCTCAAGGTGACGAGCGCAGTTGTAGTGCCGCTCAGAATTTTTGGGGTTTTTCAAGAATCCTGAGCGGCACTGCATTGTAATGGGCAGGGCGTATCCATTACCATCAGCTGTGCGTCCTGCTCGTCTCGTCCCTTATTTTCATAAAAAAAAATAGATTTAATTTATCTCACCATGTAAATAAAATAACACTGTTTAGACACACACCGAAAATACCGAGCATCATGCAGATTTGAATTTCTGTTTAACGATAATGTTTTAATATTAAAAAATATATTTAATAAAGACGAGAAACAGCTTAGTAATCAGTGCCGCTCAGGATTCTTGAAAAACCCCAAAAATTCTGAATGGCACTACAACTGCGCTCGTCACCTTGAGACATAAGGTGTTAAGTCTCATTTGCCCAGTAATTTCACTAGCTACGGCGCACTTCATACCGAAACACAGTAATGCTTAAACTTGTTGTGGTACCCATAATCTAGCCAGCATCCTGTGCAAAGGAGCCTCCCACTGATAATACGGGAATCGGTAATATTAACTGAAATTAATGACGTCACGACTCAATAAGCGTCACCGCATCGCATAAAGTTGTGGTTACTATGAGTTATCATTGATTTCAGAGGCGTGACGTCATTCGTAACCTACGCGCGTTTTCGCGAGTAATTCTGATAAAAAAATGGTCTGAAATAAGGTTTTTATTTACTAACACAGTACACGTGTGATAATTGTATCGAAACTAGTACTTTCAGTTATTTTCAGTTGAAACGAAGGAGAAAGAAGTAGTTGAGGGAAGCGATGACTGGTCTATGCATATGATCGTGAACGCGCGTTTCTTTTGGTGGCTGGGAGCATTCTGTCATTCACTCATTTAAGTTCCCCCTGTATCTCCTAGCTCAGGCAGAGGCAGCTCCATTGCGATCGGTCCTATGCATCTTTTTTAATGTCACTCCATTCTGTCATTTAAAACTCTATATTTTTTTTATATACTTCGCATTTTTTAAATGTCTACAATACGCACAATATCTTTATTTATTTACACTTTACAGTATGTATCTACTGTAGTCAACAGCTCTTGAGGTATTTTATTAAGTACATAATAAACATACGTAAACGTCTCAAGTGATTAAGCATTTTTGTTATCTCATTTTTCACAGAATGTGTTAAAAAATAATGAAGCTTTAATAAATGTAGACTTCAGAAAGTCTAATGAGATTCTTCTAAAAGTTCCTAACACCCTTCATGACCGCTCTTTTACAAAGTGGTGGTAAATGGACACATATCGATTTTATAGTTTATTAGAGTAGAATAGAATAGAAACATTTTATTAGCAATAAAAACACACACCTTCAATTTACAGTATAAATCTTAAAATAATAAATTAAATTAAATAAATAATAAAAATTATTAAACTATAAAACAATTTAAATGAACTGTGCGGCGCGTGATTCCTTTCTAAAAGGAGCTGAGTCAGTATATTGTTGGTCAGTGCAGAAGACACCAACACAACACTGGTTTTCAGCGGCCCCTCGTGACATTTGGAGTAGACATTGTATTACAAAATCATTTAATATTTAAACAATATGTTATGTTTTTAAAGTGATAATAAAATTTTAAAAACAAAATTTTATGAACGATGCGGGACTCGAACCTGCTACCTCCGGCGTTCCGTGCCGGTGCTCTAACCAACTGAGCCAACCGTTCGAGTAACGTATCGTTACAAAATCTTGTTTGCTTTGCTCAACTCTCAGTTTGTGGGTTCGAGTCCCGCATCGTCCATAAAAATTTTGTTTTTCAAATTTTATTTGTGCATTTTATATTTAGGTTAGAAGCTATCGTTGAAACGTTTATTACTTTTAAACTATTTTTCTCCGTAATTAAGTCTATTAATAATTTGTAAATAGCACAATTGAGACTAACCGCACTAAATATGTCAACATAATGGTCAGAGCTAAGATATAAAACGATTACAATGCGCTTTGCATAAATCACGCTAAAATTCAAATAGCATGGAGTTTTTATTAAATAAAGGTCATTGTCCAAACTTTTAATTCTTCGCGATGCTTTTTGCGTGTATTTTTTATCTGTTAATAGGGCTGCCACTAAACATCGATATTTATTATTATCGGTTGTTTTTAGGTTATTATAATTATTAATTTTTACCAATTATTTTTAACAGTTTTAGATGAATTACACCTAGCTGCATAGTTAAGATAAATTAAGCTGGTTATTCTTTCTTCTATAGATTTGGCCACGTCGGAGCATTCTAGAACTTTCCAGACACAAGTAAAGAGCGCTAAAATGGCGCCTGATTTATTTTTCGCGCACAGCAGCAGTGCGTGATGACAACTAGATAATAGTATGCGTTAACTAATTATCCAATGTATTATTAATCCACCGTAGCTGGTTTATTATTATTAGTGGGTATTTAAAGCAGCTGCTTCTTAGAAAGGTGTGACTGATTGAAACTTCTGTAATATTGTGACACAGGTACTTAGTTTTGTAAATCAAATCAATTCAAATCACTTTATTCATATAGGCCAAGGAAAAGACATTATTTATAATTTTCTACAGTTTTTTTTTTCTTTTACATTTACTGCCATTCTGGAAAGGCCTTAAAAAAGTTTGGAAAGAGTGTCAACCCTATTTACTAACTGGATTATTGGCGCGGGCGCCATCGCAGTTTTAACGGTTAAAATACAATGTTTGTTACATCATGAAACAGAGAAGCGGTTCGCATATTGAAATTTACGAGGCTAATAACAATTTAAATATTTGTTGAGTGCAATTGTCTTCATTTCGATTTATGTTGTTCAAGTTTTAAGGGCTACTCTTCCCCTCTTATTATATCTGTAAAAAACTTGATGTTTTAAAAACAAAATTTGATTCTTTTGGCTTTATTGAGTACCTGATAGATTTTTTTTATGAATTGTCATTATCATTTGGGCTTCCCGAAAGTGTGTGCCACTTGCACACACCTTCCATCCATGAATTTCTTCACTGGGCGCAGCATACAGGTCGTTTACAACGGATTGCTAACTGACGCCCGTGAACGCAGAAGTTCTCTTACGGCCGTTCTCAATATACTATCCACAGATAGAGATAAATTACTACCTTCTACTGTCAGTAATTAGCTGTCAATAATCTGAAGCTGTCCCAATATTCCCGATGAGTAATTTTTATCGCATTATATTGGGACGCGTGAATTGCAATTTCCATACAAACTTCTATCGCTGGTAATCTATACGTCGTTCCATTGACAGACAGCGTGTACGGATAAGATGAGTTACCGTCAATAAGTTTATTGGGACAGAAAAGTCAACGATAGTTACGATTTTTATCTCAAGTAAGCGATAGACTGAATATTGGGAACGGCCGGGCCGTAAGTTTACATGCTACCTATCTCCTACACTGTTTCTTCTGAATATCCATGATATTTTATCATATCTATATTTTATATTATCATTAATTTGTTTTTGTTTTGTCTGGCTTTTCAATATTTTGACGGCAAACGATACATGTCAGTTACTATTTTCATATAAGCTTTGTGACAGCTTTTGAAATAATTCTTAAACTAAATAGTTCTTCAAATAGTCAGAGAGCTAATTGTAATTTTTTTTCTCTCTCTCTAAAAAGATCTACATATCACTCGGGAGTAAGTTGCCCTAATTTGACACCCGAGTGGTGTATTGAGGCTTACACACCCTCGTATGTATATACAATCAGCTATTCATAGATAAGTGTAATAATATAATGCTATTTTATATCATACTTCCTGATATCCACGATTCGTCCTCGTAGATATAAAGGATTTTTAAAAATAATAAGCATGTTTGGAATTGAAGATTATCTCATGTCCAATTCCAGTTCCGGTTACCGTTAATCTTATTTAAAGGAAGATTGCTATGGCAAACAAAAACTACTGTTGGTATAGTTATAGCTAATCGACGGGAATTTCAATTTTTCAAAAATCCTGCGGGAACCATTCATTTTTCCGGGATTAAATGTAGCCTATGTCCTTTTCCAAGCTAGTCTAGTCTATCTCTGTACCAAATTTCATCAAAATCGGTTCATTAGCCCCGGCATAAAAACGTTACAAACAAAGTTACATTCACATTTATAATATTGGTAGGTATACAAATGATTTAAGTTTTCTTTAGTGTTAATTCCTCCAATATTTGTTTTTAAAACAATTCGACACGTGTTTCGCCTCTACACGAGGCATCCTCAGGACGTGTTGTCTCGCCAAAATCTGGCACGAGACTCGTGTCGAATTGTTTTAAAAACAAATATTGGCGGAATTAACACTAAAGAAAACTTAAATCATTTGTATAATTATGGATTTCCGCATAGTAACGCCTAATTCAATATATTTTTTTTTAATAAAAAAATATTACCAATTATTCTTTGCTGCTATAAATAATAGCATTCTATACAATAACGTTATGTATAGAACGTCATTGATTCTATATTTAAAAGTCTGTAATGAATTGGTCAAAACTTGTTTATGGTTGAGTACAGGACACAGGCGCCTTAGACATAATATTTGCGAATGAAATTCCTGAGCTGTCTAATTACTGATAAGAGTGTATGCGAGTAATTTGAAGCCTTGAGATGAATGTTACGTCGGTATAGATATAAAAATAAAATAGACAGTCCATAACATTTACAATTTTACAACAAATCGAATTTTATGTGGTGGTTGACCACTTAATGTGACTTGCTTGACCGTAATATGTTACCATGTTTAAACAGTACTGATAATGTTAAGCTTTTATAAGAAGAAGCGAAATACATCGTCACTCTTTTAAATCAATATTTACAGCTTAATCACTTACAAATTATTTTTTGCACAATTTATATGAAGCGTTGCAACATAAATGCTGAAACGTCACAAATACACGAGTAACTTAAAAATTAAAAAAAAAACTTAAGATATAAAAACAAAACACAAGACTTATTCATTGAGATGCCTCAATTCACTCACACAGTAATTAAATCAAGTAATTTTAGGAGTATTATATCAACATTGTAATATATATTCCTTCCTTGTGCGGTGTTTCCGGGACGATACGACATGGGTACCTTCAAAAAAAGCGCGTGCACCTTCCTTAAAGGCCGGCAACGCTCTTGTGATTTCTCTGGTGTTGCAAGAGAATGTGGGCGGCGGTGATCACTTAACACCAGGTGACCCGTACGGTCGTTTGTCCTCCTATTCCATATATATATATATATATATATATATATATTTTTATATGTCACTATACCAACTTTAAATTTACTATTTTAAAGCAGAGCTCTCGATAACGTCAAGAGCGTGTCGGTTTCAACGAATAGCGTGTACTTTTTTATTAGGAATTATATTTTATTATTTTAACGTGTGTCAGAATACATGTTTATGTTTAAATCAACGAGCTAAAGACCGTTCCGGAAGTTCTTATCACGGAGATTGTTCGCGGCTAGAAACGTGCTTTGCACAACTTACATCGCCTGAGTTTGTCTGCAAGCTTTTAATAAGGAGATTTACTCACAAAGGCCGCAACTGTTCTGAAAAACTTTACCCACATCCCATTTGAGATTGATAGCCTGGTGGAATTTATTTATAGATATTGTTCATTTATTATACCATCCGGAATATCCTGGAATATAATTATTTGTAGACAGGGAAAAAATAAGATTCGCCCAGTGTGGACTCTCACCACTCCAACAATGACTCCGGGTCGTCTCCTTACCTCAAATATGTGCGAAGGGAACGATGGCTGGTCCATGCGTCAGCTCTTTAACGGGTGCTGTTTGTGGTGCGTGGTCGACCTGTTGTAGTTAATAAATCTTTGTATTTATTAGATGCAATTACTAATTATTACTGTAATCACGACCATCATCATGTTCACGAAGCATCCTTACACAAACAATGAATTCAAGCTCTAAAGGTTGATACATCCAATATACGAAAATTTATATTAATACAGTTTATTATTAATCACTTTATATGGAATGATTTATATTGAAAAGTGTGGCGATTGAGTTTTTTGTATGTTCGTCTCACGAGCTCAACTTTTTCCGAACATATGGTAAATTCAGTAATTTAAAATAAATATTTATTGTAACAATTCAAAAGCGCTTAGTTTAAGCCTAATTGAATAAAGTTTATTTGACTTTGATTATAAAACGAACCTAATTAATAAGCCGGTTACGTTTCTGTGATTCCTCTGGTGTTTACTTACCATCGGGTATCTTCGCTCATTTTCCATCGGCACAGATATTACTTCCCCAGAGTTCACAACAAACTTATGGCACATCATTTATGACATTCAGCCCTTGTTTTTTTGACATTATAAGTTATATGCCTACTAATATTATAAATGTGAATGTAACTTTGTCTGTTACGCTTTCACGGCTAAACGACTGAACGGATTCTGATGAAATTTAATACAGAGATAGACTAGAGCTTGGATAGGACAGAGGCTACCTAGAAGTTTATATAGGAGTTCGTCATTTTCGGAGATAAAACCATGAAATTTTGTATTTAGGCACTTTTTAAGGAGTCATTTGTTCGAGCATTTTTTAAACTTTGACCTACATGGGGATGAAAAAGGATATTAAAGTTCGTTGGGAAATACTATTAAAGATACTGTCCACAATGACAAGGGATATCCGCTGTATCATAGAAGAGCGCCACCAGCGGAAAGAGCAGTTTGTATGTGTATTATTTGCAAATTATCCTAAAAAATGAAAAATTCTGCCCAAAGTAACCATTCCACGCGGACGAAGTTAGTATGATTATATATGATTGCTTTTTACTTAAATGCTTTAAACATATATATATGTTGGCAAGGAAATAGATCGGCTCCTAGCCAGTACCGACTTACGTAGTGGCTACAGACCCTCTGTATGTTTTGTTCATACTCTTTCTCTTTTGCTCCATAGCTTTTTTCGCCAAATTCCCGCAATTAATGTGGACTGGGGCTAAGACGTTCTAAGTTCTTTTATGCCAGAGATTATAGAGTAGATAACAATATAGTTTAAGATAAAATAACTTCGCTATCAGATAACCTTGAGCTACGCAGTTTGTTTACATTGTTATCGGCTGCGACGTGGTGACAATGACGCTGTGACCTTTGCATAAAATATAACAATTTGAATGGAGATGAATATGACAATCCGTTATATCATGTTTTTAAATATACTGTGCGTTCAATAAAACAGACATTTTGGACTAGCCCATTTATATGCTTCATTCTCAAATCTTTTCAGTGTTTAAATCTTAGTTTATCTTTCCTCTGGGAAATAATAGAAGTATATTATTAACTCACAGAAGGGAGTGACAATAACATTACAAATTGCCAGCCTAGCGAAACTCTCTTAGAAAAAAGCGATTCACTCGATTGTATGAAACGTGCAGTCATTGATAGATTGACAGATGACGGCTATAATCTTGTAAAAAACGGAGATAGCCGAAATCCACAACGTTTTAATACATAGTATTTACATCTTCTGCATATTGCAACAATACATGTTAAGCGTCATGAAGCTACAGCAGTTCGTAAAGGGTCATTACGTTTACGTATTAGATGGCCTGCGCAGGATCAGTCAAGAACTATGCATTATAATCTTCTATATAATCTGCTGTAGTAGAAAGGATGCGAATGGTAAAGGCTGAGACATGGAAAGACCAACACCTAGCAAGTTAAGCTACCAAAGCTATCGAACGAGTTGCAACTGGCAAGTCTGAAGTGGCAGTGGTTAAATAAATATGATACGGAAATATGGCTTGTCTGATATGATTAGATAATCATATAAGTTTTACATGCTAACCCACTCTATTGCATTTTTTTGACTGGTGACAGAAAATGCGATAACAGTGACTCTCTCACCGCGCCAAAATAATGTCCACAACAATCTGTAATTAGTAAAATAGACGATTGACATTTAGATCATTTCTCTGAATTAGCATGAATACTTGATATGACAAATTGGGTAAGGGCAAACTAGCTAGCTATTCTTTATTTATTAATTACGTAACTGGTAAAGTTTTGTATGCAAGTTCTTGTACTATTTACTTATTTTTTTATGGAAGAGAAGAACAAACTAGCGTACCCTGTGAGCGTAACCTGGTGTTACCTGGTGATAGTGATCATCAACCCCACATTCTCTTGCAACACCAGAGGAATCATAGGAGCGTTGCCGGTCTGTGCTCCTGTGATTAGTTCTTGTTGAAGAAAGTTCCTTGAAAACCCCACTGTGGAGGAACGCCACACGTGCAGATGGTGGGGATGATATCTTAATTTGTGACGTGTCGTGCGAAGGTGGAATTCTGTGGCAGGAATCAGGTGAAAGAGCTCTTCAGGACACTACCCGCAGTAGAATACACACAATGAAGCGACGTCTCTACGCAACGTTCCCAGAGCACTGGGTCCCTGATAATTCGAGCAGCTCTCAGCCATATTAAAAGTACACACCCTGCTAGATTGAGCTAGATATCTATCGTTGGAACATGTTATTGTAAAAATATGAATCAAGTCACGATATCTTTATCAGATACAACAATACACATTACTTATCTGATACATCAATACGTTATACTTAATACAACTTGTTTTGCTTTTTTTTTGTTTTTGTAAGTGCTAGAGAACTTCGAAAAGTGCTTAAAACGACGAATCTTATACAAACTCCTAACGCAAACAGACTCCGCAAACAGACTCCTAGTACTTATACAAATCCGACAACAATAAACGAAAAATTGACACAGTCACCCACAGTCTATTTTATTCTCATTCAGTTTCCAAAACTTCGTTGCTATTGGTCAATGTTTGGAGGAGAAAATTGAAGAAAACGAAATCCAGTTTATAACCGACTCCAAAAAGGAGAAGATTTGGTATTTGTTTTTTTTTTAACTATACACCAATTACACTGAGATTTATGAATGTGATTCTTCGTTAGTTTGATGCGGAATAGTTGTCATTTGATCGCATAAAAATTTCATATATTTTGGCCCAGTAATTTTAATTTTATGAACATTTTTATGTTTAAGTGGATGTTGTTATTGTTTACGTGGATGATGTAATTTTATTTTGTGTACAGCTTCTTTAGGAGTTTAATGTAGGTTGATTTGATTATAAGTTGAAGCTGCAATTGTCCTTCTCGCACTAATGATTGTCTCATCGGTTTTATGTTGTATGTATTTTGTTTAAGAAGTCTTAAATCTGATAAAGACCTCATCTATTGTGTCCACTTAAGGATTCAATTTTCAAGCACTTGAAATTTAATGGAAACGATTTTAATAATGGTGTTTCAGTACGACTTTAAATCGACTTTTTTATTTATTGGTTAATAAAGTTAGCTATGGGGTAAAATCTTAGAAAATTTATACGTCTAGAGAGTCTAGCTGTTAGACAACCGATGAAAACAGGCCAGGTTTATTACTTTAGTGTGCGTGACAAGCTACGTCTTACGCTCGCGATTTGTATGTGACATTGTGCTATTGTGCGTGCATTGCTCAAAATAGAGGTTAACAGTCAACCTCAATTTTTTCGACGTAAAGACAGCTGTCACAGTCTATCTAGACGTATAAATGATCTAAGTTTTCAATGAATCAGGGTTTCGTTTTCCGCAATTTCCACTTGTAAAACTGTCAACGACATTTTTTACAAGTATGTCGAAGTTGACCAGGGGGCCTACTCCTAAAGTAGATATTCGATACAACGCGGCATTAGTCGTGTCGAATTCTACTCTTAGTTACATCGTATTCAATGTCGAAACGATGATTGAACGAACGAAACATTTTTCGACATTATCGGTCCTAACCCTACTCTTAGTTGAAAATGTCAGAGTTTGTAAAAAATTTGTTGATCGTTTATGCTTAGAAAGTAATGCAAATGGCCGCCTGAGAAATAGGAAGTCAACGAGCAGGTTCTTTTTTTTACATTTTATTTCAAGCATATAAAGATTAGTTTCAGCTGTAAAATGACTGTAAAAAGGAAATCAAAAATTATCCTAAGCTCAGCTAAAGTTTACGTAAGTAAATTCTGAGCAAAGTCTGAGTATGCTGTAAGTTGGATTTCTTCACTATTAATAACATTTAACAACAATTTATGCTAATGCAGCTGTAATTGGCATCAATATTATTATAATACTTTGACAAACATTTTGTATTTTGAGTTTTAAACTAAAATTTATCGCCACTACAGAAATCACAACAGCCTGGCCTTATAGGTTGAGATAATCACATTTATTTTATGCCTCATTTGATTGGTTAGTTGAGTTTAGGCCAAAAGTCGTCTTTATTTTAATTTCGATTAATTTTTTAATTTAATTTTAACGTTAGTCTTTACTGCAGTTAACATGGTCTGTTAATTAATTTTGCAGTTAATTGTACTTGCAACGTAAAGGATTGCCTTTACGTTGCAAGTATCTATAACGCAGTGGCACTGACTGCATATAATAATAATAATATTGACACACTTTTTAGACAAATTATCTTGCCCCAAATTAAGCATATATAGCCTGTGTTATGGGTTGCAAGACAACGATATATTTAATAAAATATACATACTTAAACATACATAAATACATTTAAACATCCATGACTCGGAAACAAACATCCATATTCATCATATAAATGTTTGCACCTGCCGGGATTCGTACCCGGGACCTCTAGCTTAGTAGGTAGGATCGCCAACCACTCGTTAAATTTACACTGGATATTAAACGGATAATAACTTGATATTTGTACCATAAATTTTTATAAGTTTCAATTTTATATTGATTGTATGCTATCTTTTATTTAGTCTGAAATCGACAGAAACATTCGAAACGAAACAATCAAACATATCCTACATTTATTATGAAAAATTGTAAAAATAAGATTCATTAGGCTTATCGCTTGTTTTACGATTGACAATAAGTGGGTCAATGAATGAAGATTAATTGAAATGCAGATGTGACACTCCGTTTTGTACCCAACGAGTTCAGTGTGCAATGCTTATTATAATTTATAAGGTGTTAGTTTCATATTATTTTTGGAACCGTTTAATGAAATTCAAATTCAAATAATATTCAAATTCAAATATTTTTATTCAAAATAGGATTTAAAATCGCTTATTTTGAAACTTTTGACTTTCTGAAAAAAGTACACAGTTAAAGTTTGTAGAATTATAAATGATTATGATAAAATTGTTTATTGAATTTAATTAAAAATAAGACAATGCAAACTGGTACTGAACTGGTAGTACCATTAACTAATTTATTTTTATGACAATCGTTAACAGATTAGGTTCACTTGATAGCATATATTATCTTTCTCAAGCATCGCGCCAATGAAGCAATGGATAGAGCTTAAATTTAAAAATCGAATGTTTTATTTCAAATTTGAATTAAGAGTCTTATTCATAGCCTACATCTACCTCTCTATAGGAACGTAAATGTATGGTACAACAAACTCTACGGGACTTAATTTTTTTTTTAAACTTGAAGAGTTCACAGCTGTTTTTAAGAGCCCTGCAAAGTTACAGTTCACATTTTTTAACTTTGCAGTTGGTCTGAATTTAAACATTGTTCTATCACCATAAAATCCGTTATACATCATATTTCACAGCCAGAAGGTCACTTTTGCATGTTTGTTCTCTTGTTATGTTTATATATTGTTATACACGCTCACTTAGACCGAATTTAATCGGGTTTGCTGAAGTTTATACGAAAATTTAAGACAACTCCGTGGAATTTATGAATAATATTTTAAATATAAACCTTGTCCCGACAAATACAAATACAATTAAAAAAGAATAATTCAATTTAGTGCCAGCGTAGGGAAGTTATGCACGTACATACATTACGGCGAATTGGTTTTATTTATATAGATTAATTTATTAATTTAAAAAAATCTAACTATCAACCCAATGCTTTATAGGCAGAAGAAACTTAAAAAATCTAATTTAAAATTACAGCTGCAATTACAAGCGTTTTAATAAATAATAGCTACAATTACGATACGACATGGGGTAGCTTCAAAAAAGCGCGTATATCTTTCTAAAAAGCCGACAACTCTCCTGTAATTCCTCTGATGTTACGAGGGGATTTGACCCTTTAAACTCGTTTGTCCTCCTCTTCCAAAAAAAAAACAATGACAAGCGTTTTAATCCTTTAGAAAGTAATTTATTATTATATCATTTATTTAAAAGTGTATCACTCGCGTTAATCAAAGAAACACTATGAAAATTATGTTTTAAATTGCTGGTATAATATGATGTGGAAGGATCTGTATAATTTATAGTCTTTGACAGTGTTATGAACGAAATAAATCATTTATAGTGATTTTATCGCAAGTAATGTTCTCAAACTACCTCTTCACTCCTGCACAATGATTTATTTTATGCATTTCTATTGAATTCATAAAAAATGTTTAAACATTTCAGTAAAATTAGTTTTTTTCGTGAAATGCTAACTAAAATCGGAATCGATTATAGTAGACATCAACTAATAATAAATCTACTTTAGTTTATGTATATTTCGTACCTACATAAAAAACTAATTTAAATTATTTATAGAGTATAAATAAACCATTGTTTAAAACTTAAGAAAAAAATTAAGACTTCTATGAAAATGTAGCTATTACTACATAATTGAACTCCTATAAGAGTGGAATTTGTAGGAACCAGGCGAACCCGTTGGTCACAATATAGCCATAAAAGGGAATTACACTTTCTTCCGAGCGATATAAAGAGCTTTATCTATGAGAAAACTAATAACAAATTATTATATTTTTAGCTAATAATTATTCCAAATATTAGTTTTACAAACTTTGTGTGTATAGAACTGGCTACCAAAGTATTGCGTGGATATATTCAAAATAAATAATCGAAGAACAGGTCACGAATGGAATGGAGTTTTTATACACAACTTTTTCGTTCAAATAGATTTTCAAACAACTTTTACGCCTGTAATTGTTACAAGTAGTTCGTTATTATCACATTAATACAAATGCATTTTCTGTAAGCCATTTTATATGCAACTCACCGCTGTAAGTCTTAGGCTGGAATGTATAGAGCGTACTTATACTTTGCTCTGAGAATACTTCCGTAAAACTTAGCCGATTGTAATGTAAAAGTAGATTGTAGTGGTAAAAGGCGCCTTTGACTTTCGCATTGGGCTGTCTAAGCTTAAGCTTAGTATAATTTCAAATAACTATACAAACGAAATCAAAGATTATGCTAAGCTTACACTCGGCTAAGTTTTATGTAAGTCAAGTCTGAGCAAAGTCTAAGTACGCTGTAGATTTTCAGTCTTAATCCTATCCTTATTGAACTGAACTAGAAATAAGGGATTGCTTGTAACTAATTCTAGTATGCTTAATAAGATACATATGACAGCTGTAAGGGTGATGTATGCACTTTTATAATAAAGTCCCAGCCACTGTCCAGGAATTATCTATAAACAAATTAAAATGTTTCATTAAAAAATGGCTCCGTCGTAAATTCTACTACTCCACAGCGGAATATCTAAGTGATCCGACAGCCTGGGACTAGATTATGATTGTTTTATAGCAATAGCAATGATAGTACAATATATTTGATTAAAAAGAGCGCAAAAAAAATGGTGGGAAAATTTGCGCCGCTTCTTGTTTCCGAAGCGGTAGTAGTGTCTAGTATATTAGAATTGACATCAAAAAGAATTCTAAAGAAATCAATTTTGAGAAAATAAATGCCTTTTTATGCCTTTTATTGATTACCTCATAGGAAGCTCTAATTTTGACTTCTGTTTCAGATGCATAGCGTTGCTTTCTGTTCTGGTGGCAGCGCTGACTGTATCGGCGTACAACAGACCCAATCTTCCTCCAGGACCGTACTGTGGACTCCCGTCTGCGGATCCATGCTGCAAGAATCGCCAGGACGACTGCTCACACAGAATACTTGGTAACTATTAAGTGTTCATCATTTTAGCCGTAAGACGTCCACTGCTGACAAAGGCCTCCCCCAAGATCACCATGACGATCGGCCCTGCGCTGCCCTCATCCAAACTATTACGGCGATCTTGACCAGAACGTCGGTCCATCTTGTGGGGGGCCTAACAACACGACGTCTTCCTGTACGTGGTCGCCTTTCGAGGACTTTACTACCCCAACGGCCATCTGTCCGTCGAGCTATGTGCCCTGTCCATTACCACTTCAGTTTCGCAACCATCAAATCAACCAAATGTGTTCAATGCTGTTTTATTAGCACTGAGGTATCTTCAACAAAAAGCGAAAAGTTCATCTAAAACATATGTAGGAGTTTGCGGCTTATCACGCAAACCTAGACACAGCTCTAGCTTTAACATGTTCATGTCTGCTGGAATACCGTTTTCGTTCAGCCAGCTCACTCACTTTTGCGGTATGACTGTGTTGGAGCTTTTTTTAAATCCACGTCAAAGGTTCTTTTAAATTTTATACCAGACCCATGAACCAATTTGTTCATAGTTCATTACTTCGTCATGGTCTTTATTTGTATTAAAAGTAATAATAATAATAATAAATATCTATTTCTCACAAAGATCTTAAAGCTAAAACAGTACTGTAGTGTTACATTTTTTAACAGATAGTATTTTGTGAGGAGCTGGTGTCTGAAGTAGGTTGACCCTGTATTACAGATCACCAGGACCTCACCCCCAGATATAAGGATCACAATGATTAAAATAGTATACATCTGTACTAGTAGCTAGAAGAGCAACAATAGATGATTTTAAATTTGTAAATTACTAGTAATATAATGTGTGTGTGTGTTTTTGAGTGTGTGTGTGGGCGTACTCTACTCTCAGTTACTATTAGTGTAGAAGGTTTTCAGTAGAGGTATAGTCCAATTTCTGTAACCACTCTGTCAAGATACGCTTGCATTTAGTTCTGTTGAGGTGGTAAATTGACAGCACTTTGTTTACCTTATTGTAAAGGTTTTAATCTTGAACACATAAGAATCTTTGGGAGAATCTAGTATTACACAATAATTTTTCACAAATTCTATCTTTTCGCCGTTGCGCTTTATTTCTAGTCATTTAAAATCAGTAGTAAAATCGATTTGTCATAACAGCACATGGCAAATTAAACCTTTGACTTCAGTAGAAGGCTAACTTTGGCAAACGAGTGCCGTTTTCCAACTTTTTCTCTCGATCTGATTTCTTTGTTTTTTAAAGAAATTATATCTTATGGATTTCTTGGGATATGTTTACTACGCACTTCACCCAAAAAGGCCATTGATTCTGATAAGTAATTATAAGTATATTTAAAAATGTATAAATATCGTGTATAGAGAGTCGTGAGAAGGATTGAGAAAGGAATACTGAAATGGTTTGGTTTTGCAAGAGTGTGTGGGTAAGTCGGTCGCGGGAGACCTCGTAGAACTTAAATTTATAATATTTATGTGGATTAGGGATATATTAAGATAGAAGTAAGTGGCATTCTGTTGTCTCTGCCTACACCGACGGGAAAAAGGCGTGTGCGTGTGTGTGTGTGTGTGTTTTTTTTTTTTCTGAGGGGAAAAATAATTTTACGTATCATAAGATCAAGATCGTATTGATCTCGTATGTCGGGCTCGGTTTGAAGGCCAATACCGACTAAAAAACCGCCTCTTCTTCTATCTCCTTAGCCCCCATGGAATCGCCGCAAGGCATTTCTTCACGGGGGGAGAATCTAGCTTTTGCTATTTCCAACTAAAAACTATAAATTTACTACAGTGGCTTTTCTTGCCCTCTCTAACCTACCCAAGTCTTTTAGTATTTATGCCGCGTATGCACTAGTTGCATCCCATGCTACTTCAGAGGTAATCATTACGCTGATAAGGTTATCAGGTGTAATGCTTGTACCTACTGTCTTCTCCCATTTGTCCCGAGCGGTTATGTATCGATGGCATTTAAAAAATACATGATTCGCATCTTCGATTGCGTCTGTGCAGCTTGGGCAATCTGGGGAGTCCTCGTGTTTAAATCTGTGGAGGTACTGTGTGTGTGTGTGTGTATAAATAGCGTGTATAAAACTGATGTAAAAATGTTCAAAAAATTCTCATTCAGACTCGTTGTGCTACTGTGATGAGTTCTGTAGCCGGGACCGATTGCACGATGATTGCTGTCCGGACTATGAAGAGGTCTGCCTTGGAGTCCAGCCGGACCCTGGCTTCCTGGTGCAGCCCTGCATCCACAACAATAAACAATACTTTCCTGGGGATACCCGCACCGACAACTGCAATATCTGGTGAGTTACCTTATTATTATAGCAACACGAGAAACGAGGACTTGTTGCCGTGAAGCAGTAATGCTTACACATTACTGCTTCATGTCTCAAGGTGAATAGCGCAATTGTAGTTAGAATTATTTGGGTTTTTCAAGAATCCAATGGCAGGGCGTATCAATTAACATCAGCTGCACGTCTTGTTCGTCTTGCCTCTTACTTTCATAAGAGATGTTAGCTTTAGTAGGCCCCATAAAAACACAAAAAATTTAAGGGCATAATTATAATGCCCCCTTTTATTAGTATTCAAATATTTTGTTTCAAAATAGGATGTAACATCGCTTATTGAAATAACTGCCACCCATTTCATTAATAATAATTTTTATCTACAACTGTTAAAAATAGCATTTAGTTTTATATAAATTGGAGTATTAACGACATGAACTTTTGAATAGGTACAAAAGTAAAATGTAATTATGATAAATTGCCATTACGTTAGGAGGAACACCTGCACCATAATATCTACAAAGTGTTTTAGATAGGTGTTTTGGATAACTATAATTTAACATCACACTTAAATACAGAGACAAAAGGAACTTCATGTGTAGATCTTATAATAACCAATGTAAAAGGCACAAAGGGAAGTGTTGAACATCTACATGAAAACCATACATTCTGAGGCATACAATCTTTGTGCTGCAGAAGACGGCTATTGGTTCTATTTATAAGCTAGGTCCTTAATAATCATTGAGAGCAAAAAAATTAACATCTTGACTGTTGCTTCACACGTTATTTCATATGTTAACACTAGGAACAGACATAAACTTATTATGCCTACTAATCGGCTAGGTCAAGTTAGTCTTTTGTGGGGCGATGTTACATGTATATATATGCTTTTACAACAAGATCCCAGAAAATGTTCAAAACAAATGTAAAAACGTCTGTGTGGTAAAGGTTTTGTAACATAAATGACATTCTTAATGATACCACAGATCGGGAATGGAGCGACTCAGACTATTAGATAATAAGTTTAATTGAACGATATTATGTACTTTGTAACCATATTTTTTTATGAAACAAAAGCAAGCCCACTGAGTTTGTTGCGCCCGTTTCAATACGTGATATCACATCCTATTTGCAATAAAAATATTTGAATTTGAATTTTGAATTTGTATTTTGTTAAGAAACATTGTGTCACATTTGCAAATTTTGAATTTGTCTTTATTCTTACTGAAAAAGATAAAAACAAAGAATGGTTATTCGGTGCAATACAACATTAAAAATATGTACTAAGTTATTTCTAAAAAGACGGCAATTCTATTATTTCTCTGGTCTTGAAAGATGTGGCACTTATAGTCTTCTTATACACTCGCCCATCACTTTTGGGGTATATATCAATAATATATGCCTCTGTTTTGAATAAAGTATTACTCTGTGAAGAAGCGACTGGAAGCTTCCTCAAATTAAGAACACATTACATATCTGGCAACATTAAGAGTGACAGTTAATATAAAACAAACAAAAAAAGTTTATGACTCGTGATGTGAACTATTTTTAATTCGCGTGTCCTTTTTAATCTGAAACACGTTGGCCACTTGACTATCTGTCAAATTAAAAGTAAATAATGGTTACAGTGACCTGGATTTATGGTATTTGTGATCCGATCTTGACTTTCGTTATAAATAGCTGATGATCTATTCAATTCTTTGAACTGGCGAGACCCAAATAGTTTAAATTAGATCAGAAAGCTAATAGAAAATAGAGTGAAAAGACTCTATGAGAATGCATATAGTATCATTGTTGATGTAAAATTTGTATCGATTGTTAATATCGATAAGTTCAACGCGAAATAGCTTAATACAGTAATATAATAGTACTTTAACTTTATACTAGATACACACGTACACATACACACGATGTCTGTTTGCCCTGTACTTTCCCCGGGGCGTAAAAAGAATAGGGGAGTCCCAGGCCCATGGGTGTCGTAAGAGGCGACTAAGGGCTTTTTAGAAGTGGGAGAGTCACGCTGCCGTCTTATGACGTCAGTACAATCGGGCCAGACTTGTCCGGGTTAATTACCAAACTCGCACAGAATACCGGCGTGAAGTAGCGGCCTAGTGCCGCTATGTTTCGCATAGGTTAGTGTCGAGGACCGGAGGCCATCCCTTCCCCCCCCCCCCACCACAAATTATGAGAGCGATCCGTAAAAAGATATTACCCCAGGAGGGTACCGGCTCTACCAGAGCCGGAGAATCCCTCCCCGAGCGCTCTCGCTCGGGCCGCCCTTCGTATTCTGGGGTGGGCACAGAACCGCGCATGACCGAGGACAAACTAGGCAGTAACAACAAACGGCACCCCGCTCCACGCTCAACGTGGACTTTTGCAATATCAGGGGAATTCACTCCAATTTAATCGCCGTCCACCACCACCTTGAGACGGCGCAGCCGGCCTTGTGTTTCCTTACGGAGACGCAGATATCTCGACCTAGCGATACGTCATATTTAACGTACCCCGGGTACAAAATTGAGCACAAATTTTTGCCTCATGCCGGGGTATGTGTGTACGTTAGGGAGGATATCTGCTGTCGCCGTCTCGGCAATTTTGAGGGTAGGGACCTGTCTACTCTCTGGCTCCGCGTGGATTTAGACGACCGCGTCCGTATCTATGCGTGTGTCTACAGGTCCCATAGTGGTAACGCAGAAACCGATCATCTCATGGGCTGCGTTCAAGCGGCAATTGACGTCGTGCTTGCACAGATCCCCTCCGCTGAAATCGTGGTCTTGGGTGATTTCAACGGGCACAATGCCGAATGGCTTGGATCACGTACCACAGACTACGCAGGGCGATCTGTGCATAATTTTGCATTGGCGTATGGTCTGTCCCAATTGGTTGAGTCGCCAACGCGGCTCCCGGATGTGGATAGCCACATACCGTCCTTATTGGATCTTCTGCTGACTACACATCCCGATGGTTACCAGGTCTTTGTCGACGCCCCTCTCGGAACGTCCGACCATTGCCTGTTGTCGCAGACCACCAGCGACCCGCCGCGTTTGGCACTACAAGTCAGCAGATTGGGATAGGATGCGTTCCTTTTTTGCATCCTACCCTTGGGGCAAGGTTTGTTTCCCTTCGGATGATCCTAGTGCCTGCGCCATTGCAGTAGGCGATGTGATACTGCAGGGCATGGATATTTTTTTTAGTACCGATCGGTGGCAGATCACAGCCCTGGTTCGATGCGTCAGTTAAAGCAGCATCTGACTGCAAAAAACAGGCGTATCGAACTTGGGTTTCGGCGCT
Source organism: Leptidea juvernica (assembly GCA_949711755.1). Taxonomy (NCBI): domain Eukaryota; kingdom Metazoa; phylum Arthropoda; class Insecta; order Lepidoptera; family Pieridae; genus Leptidea; species Leptidea juvernica. The sequence goes on along the minus strand of CATIXQ010000003.1, from coordinate 30,634,489 downwards.
GGGCACAAAGGATCCGAACTGCATAGTTCTTAAGAGGAAATACATCCGTGCCTCCAGATTTTTAAAGCGGCAAATCGTCCGTGTAAAGTCAAAACACGTCGTCAAAATCGGCGAGCAGCTTTCCAGTTACCCGACCGGAACACGCAAGTTCTGGTCGTTGTCGAAAGCTGCTCTTGGTAACTTCAGCCAGTCGTCCATGCCGCCGTTGCACATGAGGAATGACAGCCTGGCCCATACGGCAAAAGAGAAAGCCGATCTCTTGTGCGCTCTTTTCGCCTCCAACTCGACTCTTGACGACAACGGAAAAACACCGCCGACCATCCCGCGGTGTCAGAGCTCTATGCCTGAAGTACAGTTCAGACAGAAAACTGTTAGGCGAGCTCTGTTTTCGTTGGACGTCAGGAAGTCGAGCGGGCCGGATGGCATTTCTCCAATCGTGCTTAGAACGTGTGCCCCTGAGTTGACGCCGGTGCTAACGCGTTTATTCCGGCACTCTTATTCTGGAAGGCCTGGCAGTTAGCCTGGATATAGCGAAGGCCTCTGATCGTGTATGGCACAAGGCGCTCCTCACAAAACTTCCATCATTTGGGCTTCTCGAGAGCTTGTGCAAGTGGACCTCCAGCTTCCTCACTGGGCGTAGCATACAGGTCGTTGTCGACGGATATTGCTCGAACCCGAAGCCCGTGAATGCTGGAGTGCCCCAAGGCTGTGTGCTATCTCCTACGCTGTTTCTTCTGCATATCAATGATATGTTGGACACCTCCAACATGCATTGCTATGCAGATGACAGCACTGGTGATGCCGTATACACGGGCCATGCAGGTCTCTCTCGGGAAATCGTCGACCAGTGCCGGGAGAAACTTGTGTCTTCTATCGAGTCCTCTCTCGAGAAGGTCGCGGAATGGGGTAAATTGAACCTTGTCCAATTTAACCCCCAGAAGACTCAAGTTTGCGCGTTTACCACTAAAAAAACCCCATTTGTCGTATCACCGCTCTTCGAGATGACTTCTCTTAAAGCCGCGCCTAGTATCGGAATACTGGGTCTCGAAATCTCGAGCGATTGCCAATTCCGTGGCCATCTGGAGGGCAAAGCCAAATTGGCTTCGAAGAAGCTGGGCGTCATCAATAGAGCACGGCAATACTTCAAGCCGGCCCACATTCTAGCGCTCTACAAAGCGCAGGTCCGGCCACACATGGAGTATTGCTGTCATCTCTGGTCTGGTGCACCCCAGTATCTGCTCGATCCATTTGACCACGTGCAACGTAGAGCAGCTCGAATTGTCGGGGACTCAGTGCTCTGTGAACGGCTGGATCACTTGGCGTTGCGTAGAGACGTCGCTTCATTGTGTGTCTTCTACCGCATTTATCACGGGGAGTGTTCCGAAGAGCTGTTTATCCTGATTCCTGCTGCCGAATTTCACCATTGCACGACACGCCACAAGTTAGGATATCATCCCCACCATCTGGATGTGTGGCGGTCCTCCACAGTGCGGTTTTCAAGAAGCTTTCGCCTCGTACTACAAAGCTGTGGAATGAGCTTCTGGTGCGGTGTTTCCGGGACGATTCGAGATGGGTACCTTCAAAAAAAGCGCGTACACCTTCCTTAAAGGCCGGCAACGCTCTTGTGATTCCTCTGGTGTTGCAAGAGAATGTGGGCGGCGGTGATCACTTAACACCAGGTGACCCGTACGCTCGTTTGTCCTCCTATTCAATAAAAAAAAAATGTACTCGGCCACTAAGCAATCTTGGGAAGACAAAAATATTGAGTGCCACGCGTGCGCTGCCGAGACTGGTTGCTGTCATTTGTCATTAGCTAATAATTGGGCCGCGCTGTCCGCGTCGTCCATCTTTTACACGCTTTTTAATTTTTAATCGATTTATCTAATATAAGGCAATTTTCGAATACCAAAGGCATCGAAAATGCAAATAATTGTTTACTAGTCCGTGGCACTATCATATATTCTTTGGTAAAACTTATATAAGAAGTGACTGCAATAAATGAAAAAAATAATTTTATTCGAAATTATTGCAGTGTCACCAACTTATTTGTGAATTGATGGGTGTCGCCATCGTCGTTTCAGTGTCGCTAATTAATTCCAAAGTGCACAAAAGTCAGGAAAGTCGACACATTTTATCGTATCGTATTATCGCAATAAAACACACGGAACACTCCAAAGTAGTAGACACTGACAGTCGAATGATATTTCAATATGGCGACCTGAGTTCCTATTTTTGCCACTTCACAGATAAGTTAGTATTACTATAACTGATTCTTGTTTTCTAAAACTGACCATAATTTGTAGTCTAAGGGCTAAGCTCTTCGTTGATTTCTATTTTCAGTAGTTCATGTCTTGAGCAGAGTCTTGGCGTAAAGGAATTAAATATTATGGGTAATAAAAACACATATATTTTAAAATAAATAATTTTCGGAATTATTATACCATATCGAAAACTGTTTACGTTTTGGAATTAACGCGGCAGTTGCCACTCTGTATAGTTATATATCGTGTAACGGTACTAAATCTGACGCTCACGTGTAACGCTTAAATCTGACGCTTAGGACGGATATAGAGCCAGCGAACATCCGTATGAAAGCTTCGCTTTGAGAAATTCATGCGTTCCATTTCAATAAACCTTTAACGAGAAAGTATGACACAAAGTTTTAGTTGTTTTTTTTTCTCTAGTAAATGATTGCTTATACTGGAATAAGAATCGAGCATGTTTTCGGACAAGCAAATGAAATCTAATGATATCAAGGTCTTATAAAGTTGGCATGACGGTCAATTAGTAACAATTACAAAACTCTAATTAACTCAGAGGTTATGTTTTAGAACAGTTTTAGTCTTGTTGGGAAAAAACGTTATTTTCAATCATTTTAAGCAACAATAGTTGGTCTTAGGCGTAACTCGTAAGAGAAGAGGTTTGAAAACACATAGAGGTGGTAAACGGGTGACAAGCTACGTCTTACTCTTGCAATTGAGAATAGAAAATAGAGATTAACAGTCAACCTCAATTTTTTTTTCACGCTTTCACAGTTGTCACATTCTATCTAGACGTATAAATGATCAAAGATTTGACATGCAAAAGTAGTATTGAAGTCCTATTTATAATTACAATGTATGTTTTTTTTTATGAAAGTTGGGGACGAGACGAGCAGGATGCTCAGCTCATGGTAATTGATATGCACCACCCAGTACAATGCAGTGCCATTACAATGGATTCTTGAAAAACACAAAAATTCTGAGCGGCACTACAATTGAGACAAGAGGTTATATCTCATTTGCCAAGTAATTTCACTAGCTACGGCGCCCTTCAGACCGAAACACAGTAATGTTTACACATGCTGCTTCACGGCAGAAATAGGCGCCGTTGTGGTACCCATAATCTAGCCGGCTTCCTGTGCAAAGGAGCCTCCCACTGGTAAAACTCGTGAATGAAGGGGTTTTGAAAACGCATACAATGCCTTTTACAGACTAGTTCTTCACAAAATAACATTTTGTGTGACCGGCATTTCTTTGCTCCATCAAAATTTATTAAACATTCTATACTCACAATGAGTTATAGTTTATTGTAAGTTAAAATTATTGTGAAATCTTTCCTACATTTTGCCTCGAACACCGCAGAAACCGCAAACATATTCGGTTGTTTTTGAATTCGTATATTAGCTCGCTGTATATTCCTCTAATAGTATAGTTAATTAACTCTCAAGGATTAGGAAAATGCATACTAAGTTATTATGTTTTTTAATTCGATAGTCTACTACTTACAATATTAATAAAATCAAAGAATAATATTTAACGCTGATAAAGTAACTCACGGTGTTATTACAAAAAAATTGTTAAACACGTGTTTTGTTAAACAGGTACCTAACTATAATGACGTCAGTGACCCACGGACGTGTAAACAAATAAGGACTCCGTGTCACCTTATATAACAGTGAGGCACCAAAACAAGCCGGTAAACGTGTAAATACATAGCCCCACGCACACACTTACATTAATACAAGCCGATCGGCCGCCATTATGAGATTTGCCATCGTCAGTGACAGATCAGTTTGTGTCGCAATAAAATATTTTAAAAATGCCGTCGTGCGTTGTGAAAAAGTGTAAAAACAATAATATAAAAGTATTTGTGGATATATGATTATTTAAGAGAGAAAAAAACGAGTTACTAGTATACCCCGTAACCGCACACACACTAGCATAAAGGTGCCTCACTTGCTAATATCACGGCGCGGAGATCTTCTTTTTTTTTTAGTCCGTGCAGTGACCGTGAATAATGATGTCTAAAATGGAGTTTATCTTTTTGTATTATAAGCAAGTGTGTAGCTTGTGTTTAACTAAAATGTCGTTAAACACAATATAGACCGAAGTATACGGGAACAATTAAAGGAATTAATTTATTACGTAATAAATTACGTATTTTTGTCAGCCGTCAGGGTAAGTTAAACTGAGGATAGATAGGTTATTGAAAACGGCCGTTTGTCTTCCCTATGATTATGATCTATCCGTTAGACAAGCTTCGACCCGTGTTTAAATATAAGCAATGTCAAAAGATTGTGGAACGCTAAACAACAAAAAGACACAGATTTGTAATAGAAGTTTTTTAAAACAAGTGTTCAATAGATGTAATAACACCTTTTTGTAATAACACAGTGTTTAAAAAATGGTTTGAACATAGTTTCAACCACAAATAATTGGAGCGGATTGGTTGAAAATTGACAGCTTACTTTTACGTCACATTCAATCTGCCAATAGCGTCGGCTTCTAAGTATCTAGATTAAATTTTACTCGCACTATCACAAAGTGATTGAAATTTAGTTTGGTATGAAATGTGCAGTCATTTGACATAAGTTTGAAATAGTAATTACAATAATAAGGCGACGAACAATGATATTATATACAATAAACAGGTAGATATCGCACTAGTCGTTTTCAGGGTGATCGCAGATGAAATGAGTCAAAGATAGTATTCGTCATAGTTGTCATTATGAAGTTTAGCGCCATTTATTACCTCGTAGGTGGTATTTGCTATTGTCAGATGGTTTTTGGCAATATTTACTGATAGTGTCCTGTTTTTTTGGTATGTGTAGTTGTGGGTTTTAATTTAGAGGTTATTGGATTCCAGGTGTTACATAATTTAAGACTGTCTTCTCTATTGAAATTTGGGTGTTTTTTAATTTCAAAGCGAACAGTTGCTTAAAACGTAGTGGATCTCCGTTTTTCACAAGATTATAGCCGTCATCTGTCAATCTACCAATGACTGCACGTTTCATACAATCGCATACAATCGCTTTTTTCTTAGAGAGTTTCGCTAGAATGTTCTATCTCGTCAATTATTACATGTTGGCATCTAGGCTAATATATTTTAGGATTGTGCAACTTTTTAAACCCACCCAACTGACCGAATAGGTATCCCACGCGAGGTTTCCTGTTTGTCAAGTGCGCCTTCTTATGTTGAAATTTCAATTTGATATTCGATATAAAAATAAAATATAGTATAGCCTAGTGTGTGCCAGTGGTTAGTGGCCCTGCCTACTGAGCTAGAAGTCCCGGGTTCGATTCCCGGTAGGTGCAAACATTTGTGTGATGAATATGGATGTGTGTTTCGGAGTCATGGGTGTATGTTTAAGTAAGTATATGGTATGAAATATATCGTTGCCTTGTACCCATAGTACAGGCTTTGCCTTGTTTGCAAGATAATTTGTGTAAAAGTGTATCAATATAAAAATAAAAATCTCGCCTTATAACTAACTAACTAACCGCTAGTTGCAGAAAGCATCATTAAAGTTAATGTTTCGTTATATCACATGCTATCTTTGACTGTCAAAATGAAAAAGAAAGTGACAGTATTTAATGTAACATTAACTTCAGGGATGCTTTCTGCAACTAGCTAATATAGAAAAGCATAACAAAAAAGCGTGCGAGAAAAAGAACATCTCTAACGGAGATAGAGCAAGATAGAAAAAAAAAGCAAATCTAATGTTTCTATCACCGATTTTGATTGACAAGTCGTAAACAGTCAGCCACTCTTGAAATTAGCTCCTTAAATATATAATATAATTAATATTAGACCACTAGCTTACGCAAACATTGAAAATTGGTCATGCCCTATCGGGCTGTCAGATCGTCAATACGCTAGTTTATGGATCAAATTCAAAATCAAATTCAAATATTTTTTATTCAAAATAGGATGTGACATCACTTATTGAAAGTCAAAAACTGCCACCCATTCCAAAAAGAATGTCTCAGACCTGAGAAGAATAGGCGCAACAAAATCAGCGGGCTTTTTTTTCATCAAAAAATATGTATACAAAGTACAATGAAACTTATTATTTAATAGCCTGAGGGTGGTCGCTCCATTCCCAATCTTTGGCATCATTGAGAAAGTCATTTATGTTATAGTAACCTTTACCCCACAAACTTTTCTTAACAATTCTTCTGAATATCGCAATATTGTTTGGAACATATTCTGGGATCTTGTTGTAAAATGCACGACACGCCACAAGTTAGGATATCATCCTCACCATCTGGATGTGTGGCGGTGCTGTTTTCAGGGAGCTTTCTTCCGCGTACAACAAGCAGTGGAATAAGCTTCCTTGTGCGGTGTTTCCGGGGCGATACGACATGGGTACCTTCAAAAAAAGCGCGTACAACAACTCCTGTGGTGTTGCAAGGGAACATGGGCGGCGGTGACCACTTAACACCAGGTGACCCGTACGCTCGTTTGTCCTTCTTTTCCATAAAAAAAAAGCATATACATCGCCCCACAAAAGACTTACTAACTCGACTTAGCCGAGTACCTAGTAGGCATTATAAGTTTATGTCTGTTCCTGGTGACAACATTATGGTTATGAAAGTTTCTAGCAAAATTTACTTATGTGCTAATGATCCACCTATTATTCATATTAATTTTTTTTCATTTCATTTCTATTGACCGGCCCTTCATACTGCCATAGATAAATTGCGTATCAATGAATATGATGTAAAGGATCAAAATGAATCATCTTGCGGTCAGTATATTATAAGTTAACGAATGGCAACATCTTTGTGGAACACTAAAATATCAAATTAGAAGCGTCTGCGCAATTGGGTATTTGGAGGTCGGAACAATTGAAAAAGGCAAGTGATCGACAAATTGAAGCAACATCAAACATTCAACGTAATTGGTCGCGAACAGTTTAAAGAAATTTTCAATTACTTATATCAATCAATTCAGTTAGGGCCGATATCAGATGAATCATTTTTCGTTCATTTCGTCGTTCATTCTGCAGCTCTCCCTTTTATGTGAGAAAAAAAAATAACAAAAAACAACCGACTTCAAAAAAATTTATTCCAAAACAATATAATATATAAATAATATGCCCTAAAAAAATATTGCGTATTTTTATACAATCTAATTAATCTAATTCTATTTATAATTATTTTTGTAATCGGTGTCTTAAATAACTCACAAAGAGTGCTACAAAAACTGAAACAGTGACCTAACTATAACAACGTCAGTCACCTAACAATAACGACGTCTAAAATGGAGTTTATTGTTTTCTACTACAAAACAGTGTTTAGCTTGTGTTTAACTAAAACGTTGTTAAACACAACATAAACTGAAGTGTAGGTACAGGAACAATTATTAAAGGAACGGAAATTTTGTCAGCTGTCATGTATCTATCATCATTATATAATCTATCTTCCATATGAATATCAATTACTATCCGTCAGAAAAATCTTAGACAAGCTTCGACTCGTGTTTAAATATAAACAATGTCTAAAGATTGTTGAACGCTAAACAACAGAAAGACACAAATTTGTAATAGAATTATTTTAAAACAAGTGTTCAAAAGATGTTTGATTTTTGTATAATAACACAGATAATGTTTATATATTAGTGTAAGTAACGTAAGTTCTGTATGGAATGTGTATCTTGGGCTGATATTTTTAACTATTTTTTGTTTATTTGACCCACTCTTACCTACTGCTTCAGCATGGTGGTATAATGTATGATCATCCTGTATTGCTAGCACCTGGCTGATGACAATGATGAAATATGTCAGAGATTCATAGCTCTGTGACCGGCTTGATCCCTAACTTTTCTAGAAAATCCTTTATTACTTTAGAAAGTGCTTCTATGATTTTTAATAATCGATCGAAATCATTCAATGATTATTTCTTATATCTTAAAGACTCACAACTCTTAGTTAATATTATGTTAACCTTCCGAAATTGGGAAGTGCAATATGTCACTAGATTTTTCAAATCCATGTTAGTCTCTGCGTTATCGACTACAGCTGTTAACAGAGCTAACATTTTCAAATTCAAATATTTTTAGTCAATGTTGGATTGTTGTATAATTTATATTATTATTTCATAGATTCTATAAAGTCGCTTATGTTTTTTTACAGACGTTCTTTTAAATAGATTAAACAGATGTGCTATACCGTACAATTTGTGTACATGGTACAACGTTTTCTTTACAAGATTTTTGAAGTGTCATAAGAACTGTTGCTACAAAACAATTTTGTTTGTTTTTGCTTCAAGATATCCCTAATATCTATCGAAATAATATGGATATGACTTGATGTAACCGTTACTTACCGTGGCCCGTGTGTTTTCAATACAGTAACTGTGTGTAACACATGCGTAGCCAATCATCGTTAATAATATTCAAGGTGCAATCGAATCGTGACACCATTATAATTAGCTTTGTCCCAGGTGTTTCGGTTTGAAGTCAATATCATTGGCGGGCAGCCATTTGCTAAATACAGTAGGGATGTTCCTTTAGCGTATCGATAAAAAAGTATCGTTTTTAAATTTGATTAATTTTATGAATAGTTACTTTTTTATACAAAACGAAGGCACCTTAAGCTCAAAAAAGTGATGTTTTTAACGATAGAACATAATATTATTTATAATCGAGAGACAGACATATTTAGTAAATCTATCGTATATATTTTGTCAGTATAAGTCAACATACGTGTTGTGCTTTGTGCAAACCTTCGTTGAATATTTGTTGAACTTTGTGAAGATAACTGGTAACTCTTTGAGTTGCAACCGGTTCAACATTTGATTATGAATGGAAATTCAATTACCACCTAACGTTAACGATGTATGAATGCTGTCGTTAGCATAGTGCTATGAACTGCAGTATCATTTTTAGTGCTGGGGTCCTCAACAATAATTTTACATTTAATCAAGTTTTTAGGCGCCTTACAGTATTTTTGCACTATTTGATGTGAGCTATTGCCGGCCACAGTATTTCTGCAACCATTTATCGTTTTAACTAGAAAGATTCAAGCATAGTCTACTCTTATATTGAAGGCTGGTTACGTGTTTCTAAGTCCTCCATTCCTGCAGATATCCTCAGATGTTAAACGATATTCACTTATAAAACAAGAAGTTGTTTGTTTGCGTTGCGTTATCTTTGGAGCTATCAGTTGGGGTAGAATAATTCATTTATATAATCACATTTGATTCATAAAGAAGAGATATAGGTTATACATCTCAGTAAGCATTAAGTTTTGTTTTGTGTACTTCACATATAACAATCTGAAAGAAAAAGCGCTCCCGATCTGCTACATCTGCGTGCTCTCACGTAATGTGATGCGCAAATACAATCTCAAAAAATAATTATTCTTAGTACATATTTAAAAAAAAAGTTGCGATATGCATATTTATTATTTTATAACAAAACTATCATTAAAGGACCAGGCCACGGAATTTAATGTTTTGAAGCAATCAAATTGCACGAACATTAATAATGGTTGATATTTTTAATCATAGTCATCAATGAACAAGCAAAGTGAATAACATATTCACCATCCAATACGTAATTATTATATCATTAACATGTAGTAGATCTGGTTTTTATTTTAACTTCAAGTACTGGGGACAATAATTCAGTTATACACTTTTTTTTTACTTTTATATTTGTGAAAGGTTGAAGATCGTAGCTTTGTAGGGATTTATTGTTAAAGATTATTTATATTTGTATTTATTTATTTATTAATTAGGAAGCCAACGTGCATACAACTTTCTTAATCTAAGGACACATTTAAAAATTATTTTAGTGTTGTACACTCCACTTACCGGCTACTCGACATGCGTAATAAGTATAATATATATTCTTTGATTAACTAAAACTTAACTAAAACTTTTACTTTGTGTAAATTTAAGAAAAAGGCTGATAAAGTAATAATAATTAGGTTCTACTTAATAAACACGGAAAACAAAAGAGAAAAAAACAATAACTACGAACAATGAGACTTAAATGAAACTGAAAGACTCTAATGAAATAAACTTAACTGAAACAATTGTTGCTCTAAAGTCTAAATCGTACATAATGTAACCAAACAAACAAACCATCATTCAACAGTCCTCTATTGAAATAATGAAAGTGAGAGTTGTTCTCCGAAACAAATAGTGATGTCACGGACGGATTGATTTATCGATGATAAAAATTCTACGATGTACTTACTCGAGGATTAAGGTGCGTTAGACCTTCTTGTGACTTGAATGTAAATTTTGTTTTTATGTTATATTTGTCTTTGAAACTAAATGCTGTTGCTAAAGGCCTTGGTGATTCCACAACAGTTATAACTTACAGTCATGTTTGTTTAACACTTAAATTTTAAATAATATATTATCGTTACGTTGTCAATGTAATATCAGATTTTGTATTTTCAATGAACATATATCTATAATTTCTATAACTATACTTCTCTAATTCCTATGAATTAGAAAAATGTACTTTACTTATATATAAAACAACTTTTTAATAACTTCGTAAAATAGTGTGATAATTAACTTATGATTTAAATAAAATTAAAAAAGTCATGTAATTTGCATGAAAAAGAAGAGAATTTCACGCTTTTTGCGAGATTGCCCTTAAATAATATTTCTCAATCACCCATATAGAAAGCATAAATTATTCATACAAAGGATAATATAAGCATTATCGTGAACACATTATGTACAATCGTAGTATGTGTTTCATTACGTCATTCGATGTGCTATAAGTATTTATTCGATACAACTAACAATTGTCTCCTTTATAGAACTTAATTTCTCTAATATTCTTCACCCTTTTCATCGTATTATTTTCTGTTTGGAATCACGATTGCTGACAGTGATACAATTACTAACATACAATTAGACCACCAACGTGCAAGCTGCTAATCGTATTCCTAAAACAAAATTCTTGACAGCATTGCCAATTAGCACGTCATCATGAGCTTGCGATAATCGGTCGTTTTCATTAGGTACTTATATACTTTATCAACGGTGACTGTTTTCTAACACACGGTAACTTTTTAACAAAACAACTACTCGTTATTGTAAAATTCGGAGTAATAACAGAAGTATCGTATTTAGTTAAAAGACAGTAATAATCAATTACTTAATACATTCTTGTCTAAAAAGTGATGTAACTATTTACATTTTAAACTACCTTTAACCTTTATTAGATAGCACGACAGACTTACAAACCTAATTTTTTTATTGTCGTTTATTGCAAAAACAAACGATAAATTAAAATTCTAAATTGGGGCAAGGCTTATGAAAGCTAAAACATGTTCGATGTCCTGCTAAAATGTAGCTTAAAGCTATTAAATAAACTTTAATGTAAATTAAGGATTATATGGTATGCAATATAATATCTATAATGTAACTTGAAATATGTCAATAGAGTTGCTATGCAAATATTTGAAGGCTAACCATTACCTTGATAGAATCGCTGAGCAATTGCTAATATTTTAAACCTTGTTTTTTGATACATGATACAACCAAACACACGTTGTGTTTGGTTGTATCATGTATCAAGAAAATATATGTACATACATATATTTTCTTAATTTCGAGTAACCTAAAACTACATACTTAGTTTTCATAATAGAATAGAAATTGTGCTATAAGAATTAATAATTGAAATCGACAAAATTGTTGACCATTGTTGAGTTGCGCAGCTGTTCAAACAAAGAATATTAATTATTAATTTATATGAAGTTGAAAAAAATACGCCTATATTTACCTTAACTATGTTGTAATGGCCTAAGCCCTAAAGTGATTTCTAATTTAAATTTTGCCTAAAGTGGTGGTGACAGTTTGAAATAGTAATAACAATATATTCAAAAGAGGTCTGTATTAAAATTATTGCATTATTTAGTACTAAGACCATTAATAAAGTTGTAATTGTTATTATATTAAACAAAATATAATATTGCAATAGTGTTAGTGTTATAAATAAATAAAAATACTTATAGTACTTGTGTCTGTTTGTCGAAATACAGGTAACTCCTTGATCGGCGCCAGATGCTTAAACTTTTGTGTACATAGGTACTTTGTTCATTACATTTATTTGCTTTTTAATTAGAACTAGCTGACCCGACAGACGTTGTTCTGTATATAATAAATAAAATAATGTTTTATATGAATTTGTCAATAATATATCATAACATCAAAAATTACTTCGTAAAATATGCACCCTGCTGTCGTAATGAAATTGTTTCACAGCAGAACTATTAAACCGTGCGTCAATAAATTCTCTCATAGAAATTATGTATGGACACATCAAAGGAAAAACAAATTAGTTTTTTTTTTTTTGATTTAGCAGCATTTTCCTATTTATTCACCTTTTAAACCTTCTCTGGACTTCCACAAATAATTCATGACAAATCGGTCCAGCCGTTCTTGAGTTTTAGCGAGACTAACGAACAGCAATTAATTTTTATATATATATAGATGTAGATAAGTACTTTTTGTGAAACAATAAATAAATAAATAAAATAAGATTGCTAATAAGAGAACGTTAAGGTTGTTTGGTCATGCGTATAAAATTAGTAAAAGTAAACTGGCTGTATAAATGTAAAAAGTGAACATCTTGGGAAAAGTCAAGACTGCATATTCCACGATCTGAATCGGGGACGAATTGAAAAGAGACCAGGAGTACTAAGATAAGAGTGCTTGTATGAAAGGCCTGATGTGGGTGGAAGAGGCCAAAACAGTAAGATAGCAACCATGTGAGAGAAAAGAGTACTGTGTGTAACTTAATTTTATACACATGTCAAAATGTCCTGGATCAAATTCAAGGGTGGGCTGAGGCCATTTTCTGCAAAAACTTGTTCAACGGGTGGTGTGCTACCCCTAAAGATATGATTTATTTTATAATTGTTAACCAAATTGACTTTTTTACTAACTGTTACTGAAAATTCCATAAGATTACCACAACGTGTATATTTTTTTTATTTTGAAGAAATCGGTTGTGATGAGTGTTTGCTTAATACATGCTTTTCATCGTTGGTAATTTATGAATCTCTTTAAATTACGCTTCTTATCTTGTACCTATTACCCTGTATCACAATTTTTTGCGCATTTCCAGGAGATTCTAAAAAGATATAACACATGACTACGTCTACGATATGGTCCCATTTTAATTAGAAACAAATAAAGTCACGATTTTCAATTTTCTATCATACCTTACTAATCAACCAATATCCTTAATAGCTTAGACACGAATCGCAATGCAATACGTATTTAAATACTGTATAATAATATCAGTAAACGTTCACTTTGAGGTTATAACGGAAGGCTTATAATGTATGACGTCATCTCACGCGGGTCACCGAAATCCGAACTCTTCGACGATCTATCGTAATTGAAATGTATGGTTTCAAGGGCAAATTTATATATTCTTATAAAGTACCAGCCTGTGTTCGAAGTCTCTAAATAAATTTAAAAGTTTTATCACATAAAAGATCTGCAGCATATCTTATTATTCTATCACGTTCATCGATGAGCCAGCCTGAAACTAGATAACAATAGTCTTTAGCAATTACTTTTGTAATATTAATATTGTTGTTAAAAGAGCGCAAAATTTAATACTCAAGAGTATTTGGCGCCGTTTCTTTTCCCAGTGAGAAAATAAAATATTAAATATGACTTAATCGACAACATGGTAACATCACTAATTTTAATACTTCTCTGATTAATTAAGCTTCGGACCTTTAATAATATTATTAGTGCTCGAAGCGACAGACCAATCAATCAATTTAATGTCAGTCATCATATATGATGATATTAAATTATTATTATTATATTAAATTATATATATATTATATAATTACCTATAGGTAATAACGAGAAGAGACAAAATATCATTTAAAAATATGCCAGTGATCGGTATTTTAAACAAGAGAGCGCCCGCGACTTAGTTACATAAATAACTTCTTATAACATAAGCTATAAGTGAAAATCCCATCAAATTCGGTCCAGGTATATAAAGATAGAAAACCCGAATAAATCGACGACTATAGGTTGTAGGTAATCACGGGCTACTATCCGCAACTCGACGACTATGGCGCGCCTATTTAGCGTAGCGAGGTGGGCGGCTAATCCTGCCATCCCAGCTCCTCAAGGTGGTTTAACAAACATCTGATGTCACCCATGACCTCGGGGAGAGTCCTCGGTGACCCCAGGTGTTTGGCCCGGTATTTGGCCACACTCCTACACTCCAGAATGATGTGTGCGGCCGTCTCTTCTACCTCCATGCAGGTGCTGCACGACGACGAATAATAACTTACGGTTCAAAAGGAAGAAATCACTGCCAACAGCGCCACCTATCACGAGCACTAACGTCACTATGTTTGTCGGAGTGGTCATGTCGCCCTGGTCCATGTGTCAAGTCGTGATCGGGTGCCAGGTTGTCAACCTGTAATATATAATATTATAGTAAAAAAATCATTGTATTTGTTGGATGTAACTACTAATTATGACAGTAATCACAACCATCATGTTCACGAAGCATCCTCACACAAACAATGAATTCAAGCTCTAAAGGTTGATGCATCCAATATACGATAATTTATAATTATACAGTTTATTCTTTATTTATTTTTGTGAAATATATGATATTATTTAAACACGATTCATAATATATTAGATGCAGCACCTTACAAACCAATTTGATATGTATATTACAGCCAATGTAAAATACTCTATGGGATTGAAAATAGTGGCCGTTGAGTTTCTTGTATATTCTTCTCACGAGCTGAACTTTTTCCGAACATATGGTAAATTGAGTAATTTAAAAGAAATATTTATAGTGGCTATTCAAAAGCGCTTAATTTAAGCCTAATTGAATAATGTTTATTTGACTGAATTTAATATGTACAAGGTTACATTTGAATAAGTTGAGGACAAAATTTCTTGCGTTTTAAGTAACCCGCTTGAAATTATTATTATTCTGTGTAAAATTCATTTTTATTTATTTAAACACACAAGCAAAATTGGGTCTGAATGCTAGTCAGGATATTTTAAACGATAAATACATTAACACTTTCGAAACAGTTTAAATAATCGCAATGTTTGTACAGTTCTGACCCAAAATCGATAAATTTACGAGTATTGTCCAATGATAAGATTGCAGTGATTTTTTCGGTATTGAAGTCGACTTCTCGAGATTTGGTTCAGATAAGAATGTTTATTTTTGGGTATAGGTACTTTCACTCCTGTGTTCGCTTTCCGAAATATAAATAGTTTTCTTGGATTATTATTTTTGTGCAACTAGACTTTGCTAGATAAAAGTACCCCATTTGTCGTATCACCGTTCTTTGACAACACTTCCCTTAAAGCCTCGCCTAGTACCGGAGTTCTGGGTCTCAAAATCTCAAGCGATTGCCAATTTCGCGGTCATTTGGAAGACAAGGCCAGACTGGCTTCGAAGAAGCTGCGCGTTATAAATAGAGCACGGCAATACTTCAAGCCGGCCCATATTTTCACGCTCTACAAAGCGCAGGTCCGGCCACATATGGAGTATCGCTGTCAGCTCTAGTCGGGCGCACCCCAGTATCAGCTCGAACCTTTTGACCGCATGCAACGCAGAGCTGCTCAAATTGTCGAGACCCCAGTGCTCTGAGAACGGCTAGATCACATGGCGTTGCGTAGAGACGTCGGTAGACGTCTTCTACCGCATTTATCAAGGGGAGTGTTCTGGAGAGCAGTTTCACTTTTTTCTTGCTGCCGAATTCCACTTTCGCCACACACGCCACAAATTACTATATCATCCCCAACATCTGGATGTGTGGCGGTGCTCCACAGTGCGGTTTTCAAGGAGCGTTCTTCCATGTACTACAAAGCTGTCGAATGAGCATCCTTGTGCGGTGTTTCCGGGATGATATGACATGGATACCTCCAAAAAAATCGCGTGTAATGCTCTTGTGATTGCTCTGGTGTTGCAAGAGAATGTGGCCGGCGGTGATTACTTAACACCAGATGACCCGTACTCTCTTTTGTCCTTCTGTATTGCAAAAATATGCATATTGCATACCTATTTAAGTATGTACTTCATACTAACATGAAGAACATACGAACATATTATATTATACCACGTCTAAATAAAGTTAAAATAAATATTACTTATCGTTGCCGGAATGTACAAAGTGTCAATTAGATGCTGGGCGAATAACTACATGCGCTATTATGTTCATCATCAGTGGGAAGGCGTCCACTTTTGGACAAAGGCTTCCCCCAAAGATTTCCACGACGATCACTCCTGCGCAACCCTCATCTAATGTATTCCGGCGATCTTGACCAGATCGTCGGTCCATCTTGTGGGTGGCCTTCCGCGTCTTTCGGTACGTGATCGCCATTCGAGGACTTTACTGTGCCAACGGCCATCTATCCGTCGAACTATGTGCCCTGCCCACTGCCACTTTAGTTTCGCAATCATTTTGGCTATGTTGGTAACTTTGGTTCACCTACGGATCTCCTCATTGTTGATTCGATCTCGCAGGGAATCTCCGAGCATAGCCCTCTCCATTGCCCTCTGAGCATGAGTTTTCTGATTAGGCCCATAGTTAGCGACCACGTCTGCGTACCGTAAGTCATCACTACACGGTTACACACACTGGTTGAAAGCCTTCGTCTTCAGACGCTGTGGTATTTTACGGAGCTTCCCGAACTTATTAGATGTTAAATCTTAGTAACTTAGTAATTTTACTGGTCGTCGGTACAGCGTCGGTGGCCTAATAGGTGGAACCGTTTCCAACGCGTTGGCTCCTTTGGTTTTCGAACGCTTTTTGATTGCTCTGGTGATACAAGAGTATGTGGCCGCGGTGATTATATACAATCAGCTGACAAGTGTATATGCTTAATTATATCTTCCACAAAAAAAAATTGCAAGAAACGAAACACAAATCTAAGTTCACATTATTATTAAAAATACCGCTTTGGTTCGCACCAATCCCGTATCCTAATATGCATACCAGAGTGTTGACAGCAGTTCTCAGATACCATCAGATGAACCCTACGCCACTCTACTGCCCTTGAATATTAAAAATCTGAGCAAATAACAATCCTGCACAATGACTCATCACAATATGAGACATTTTATTTTGTCATGAATTATTAATGTATTATGCGTGCGTACATTCCAACATCTATTTTACTTAAAGTCGCTATTACACTAATCGGTAACTTATAGGGGCTTCTTTGAAATATTATTAATTTATTATTTTTCACATTATGTTGTCGGTGAACAGTTTTTTTCTCGATGAATAAAAACACTATAGGCTTGAGCGTAACTTAAACAGCGCAATATTAGAAGTTTCTTTAAATAGACTTTCACGGTATTGCACCAAACTCTTTTATGGGAGAGGAGGAAAAACAAACGTATGGTTGAAATTTACTTAAATGTGTGTGTGTGAGGTTGTACCAGTGTAGTACCAGTGGGAGGCTCCTTTGCACAGGATGCCGGCTAGATTATGGGTACCACAACGGCGCCTATTTCTGTCATGAAATTACTGGGCAAATGAGACTTAACTTCTTATGTCTCAAGGTAACGAGCGCAGTTGTAGTGCCGCTCAGAATTTTTGGGGTTTTTCAAGAATCCTGAGTTGTAATGGGCAGGGCGTATCCCTTATTTTCATAAAAACAAACTTAAATGTGAAGCTATGCCCGCCTCCCACATTCGCAATATCATATGTTTTAGATATTGTACCTAAACATAGTAGGCGTGATTTTTTTAATGTCGTGTGTCCTGGCAATACATACAAGTAAGTACTAAGGAATGAATTTCTTCTTACTGTGTTTATAGGTGGATGGGTACCTTAAAAAGCGTATAGTGGTTTTGCAGGAGATTGTGGGTGGCGGTTATCACATCAGGTGATCCATACGCTTTTTAAGATTAGGGTAAAAGAACCTCTTTTATCCTCCACTTCAATAAAAAAGGTTACAAAGCATAAAGCCTAAATAAAGATGACGTCAAGCGATGATCGTGCCCTTAAGAGGTCGGAAGTGAAAACCATTGAATAAATAACAGATTTCAATGTTAATATGCAATGCCGAGTGGAGATTATGTCATTTGTGACGGTGGGTGGGTTGTGGTGACTCAATGAGTTATTGATGACGAGGTGTCGTCATGGTAGACCCTAAACTATTCCAGCCAGTATAACTGAAACATTATTACATCGCCTCAAATCGTTTTGTCCATCTATCGCTTGTTGCATTGCAGCTTGCGGTGGAGTAGGGGTGAAGTTGAATCATTAATTTCATATACTGCTTTAAAGTCAGGTTGGTCGAGTGGTCTAACACAAATAATAATAAATAAACGATAACTGGCAAGACGGCACAACACTACACTGCAGGCGCACGAGGCAAGGTGTGCGAATAGCGGGGGGGAGATGTTCCCGCTCTTTACCTCAGGCCCCGACTGCATTCAACTCGCGCGATATCTGTAGGTGATACGTCCTGCCGATGAAATGCCACTCAGGATTTTTGATTAAACACAAAATTCCGAGTGGCATCGCAATTATAATTGTGCAAAATTCATGCCTTTAGTATTCTTTTCGATGTCTTTTCAAATATACTAGATACTACTACCGCTTGGGAAACAAATGGCACTCTGAGAGAGAAAAAGCGGCGCAAGGAACTCTCCCAGTATTATTTTTTTTGCGCTCTTTTTAATATAAATATACAATATCGTACTGCTATAAAATAATCATAATCTAGTCCCAGGCTGTCCCATCACTAAGATATTCAGCTGTGGAGTAATAGGATTTACGACAGAGCTATTTTTTAATACCTGAACTGTGGCTGGGAATTTATTATAAAAGTTTATACATTTACCCTTGAAGCTATTGTGTATCTTATGAAGCTTACTAGAATTCACTTAGATAAGTTTCACTAGCTCAGTAATTTCAGTACCGTAACATGTGATTGCACATTACAGCTTCACGGCGCCGATTGTATAATTTATTTAATATAATATATAATATTTAATAGGAGATTGAGCAATTCAGTGTTGTAATAAATACTATTATGTAAGGTTGCGCACACATTGCAAAGATATCTAACCGTATGTAGACATCCTTAGGGGGAGTACAGGCATTTTTGAGAATTTTTCGATCCGCCCTGCCCTCTTGGTAAGGTATCGTAAGATTTTGCTCAACTTCCTCCCACCTGTAATCTCACGCAAGTTTCTTCAAAATTTATATTTTGGCTGTAATTCTAGTTTATATAAATTCCACAAGTAGATTAAATTATTTTAAGAAATCTTAATATACCCTTACAAATATTATTCACGTCTATTTGTCCAAATATATGTTTTCTCTGTCTTTTTCTTTTATAATATTACATTACCTAAAGCTAGTTTCAAAATTGCTCTTATTATATTTTTTTTTGTTAAAAAAAAAAATAAATAAAAAACCACAACTTGTTCTATTACATTTATTGAAGACTAGCAAATACTAGTATTGTGAGTGAATATTACCGTAATTATTTTAAATTATACACAATCATAAAATTAATAAATGAATGAAACAAAAATTAAGAAAAGATTTATTCTTATTCAATCCATGGAGATTCGTGCACATTTTACACCGTTTTCTGCTAGAAAAATAATTACGTGATATTTGCCATAAGTGAGACTTGGAAAGATTTTGCTTGATGAGGATGTCTACAATATGGTTAGATATGTTTGAAACTGAATGTATATAATATACGGAATGCTCTTCATGTCTTAAAAA
The DNA here is from genome assembly GCA_949711755.1 of Leptidea juvernica. Taxonomy (NCBI): domain Eukaryota; kingdom Metazoa; phylum Arthropoda; class Insecta; order Lepidoptera; family Pieridae; genus Leptidea; species Leptidea juvernica. The sequence goes on along the minus strand of CATIXQ010000003.1, from coordinate 30,614,478 downwards.
AAATTATAATAATATCAAACTGAATACTACAAACTTGTTAAATGTGAAGTGTAAGAGATGGTATGATGGTAATCAACTTCTATGTAATCTCAACGGTAGCAGAACCTACAAAAATATGTTTATCCGATCTCAAGTAATTTCACAGCATCTCTTCCTTGGCTACACCTGATGCAAGATTATCGATAATTTGCATTCCTATAGCGCACGGAACGCCAGAGGTCGTGGGTTCGAGTCCCGCATCGTTCATAAAAATTTTTTTTTACAAATTTTATTTGTTTATTAATCCTAGAAGTGAGGGTTATCACTTGACAAAACATAACAAATTGTCTAGATTTACAAGAGCGACATCTCAAGTCAATTTCCAAATATGCAAATATTGGGGTTGAACAGGTTATCGACTGTAAAATAGATCCTGTAAATGAAGCCACTACCTGAGAGTTGAACAAAGTATACAAGATTTTATGACGATATGTCACTCGAACGGTTATCTCAGTTGGCAAAGCACTGGCACGGAACGCCAGAGGTCGTGTTCAAATTTTATTTGTGTATTTCCCTCCCATAGTGATAACAATGTAAATAAAACACTTTTTAGAGGATTAAAACGCGCCTAATTGTAGCCGTGTTTGTAGATTAGATTTTGCGTAAAAGTTTCATTTATATTATTATTTTTGAAAAACAAAATCTAATATAAAAACACAGTTACAATTACACGCGTCTTAATCCTTGAAAAAGTGTTTTATTTAAATGTGTAACACTCGCGTTAATCAAAGAAAATACTAGGTGATAAGGAAGTCTACAATACGTTTAGATATGTTTGAAATGCGTTTGAAACTGAATTTATATATACGAAATGCTCTTCATGTCTTAAAAAAAACATGACCCACCATTTGATTGTAATACACAATTTTATTTACTCCATGCCATGGAATTCTTAAATAAAATAATCTATTTCTGCAGCACATGTAAGATCACAGACGAGGTACGCAAGACCACAGAATGGGAGTGCGATAGAGACGCCTGCATCATCAGCAACGATGTGGTTTACGGAGTGAACCAACCGGGCATGAGCTGGCGGGCCTACAACTATACAGAGTTCTACGGGAAGAAACTGAAAGACGGCCTTGTGTATAAGCTGGGTAAGTTTCCCCATTTAAATTTCTACCTAAGGCAACTTAAAAAAGTTTTGAAGATTATATATTTTATCTTTTGCTTTGTACAACTGTTCATAAAACTATCTTCTTTAGCAATTCATTAACTTTGTAAACTGTTAATCGATGGAATTCTCTCGCCACTGAAATCAGAAAGGTTCAAACTCTCCAATCTTTCAAAAAATTGCTCCTTAATTATTAAAATTAGCTTCGAAGAAGCTGGGCGTCATAAATAGAGCACGGCAATACTTCAAGCCGGCCCACATTCTAGCGCTCTACAAAACGCAGGTCCGGCCACATATGGAGTATTGCTGTCATATCTGGTCTGGCGCACCCCAGTATAAGCTAGATCCATTAACCGCGTGCAACGCAGAGCAGCTCGAATAATCAGGGACCCAGTGCTCGGAGAACGGCTCTATCACTTGGCGTTGTGTAGAGACGTCGCTTCATTCTGTGTCTTCTACCGCATTATTCACGGGGATTGTTCCAAAGAGCTGTTTCACCTGATTCCTGCCGCCGAATTTTACTTTCGCACGACATGCCACAAGCTAGCATATCATTCCCACCATATGCATGTGTCCTCCACAGTGTGGATTTCAAGGAGCTTTCTTCCACGTACTACAAAGCTTGAATGAGCTTCCTTGTGCGGTGTTTCCGGGACGATACGACATGGGTACCTTCAAAAAATCACGATCACCTTCCTGAAGGTCGGTAACGCTCCTGTGATTCCTCTGGTGTTGCAAGAGAATGTGGGCGGCGGTAATCACTTAACACCAGGTGACCCGTACGCTCGTTTGTCCTCCTTTTTCATAAGAAAAACATAATTGTGACAAATTTATTAGTTCTTTTATTGTTATTATTTTTTGGAAAACCTGTAATTGTGGAATACCAGACATGAGCATGAAATATCTCATGATATTTGCCTCGGTCAAGATTTCTTCCCCCATTCACCATTTATAGGAGACCGTCTGGGTGGACAGTTTGCACAGCAGAGCCTTTTAATGTTTTGGTTTTGAATGGCATCGTAGGTACTGTAATTAGTGAGCTAATGAGAATTAACATCTTATGTCTCAAAGTGTATATATTATTTTGATTTGATTTAATATATGCAATTTGATGAGGAGATCCGTAGTAGAACCAAAGTCAACGATATAGCCTAAATGATTGCGAAACTGAAGTGGCAGTGGGCAGGGCACATAGTTCGACGGACAGATGGCTGGTGGGGCAGTAAAGTCCTCGAATGGCGACCACGTACTGGAAGACACAGTGTTGGTACGCCCGCCGGAGTACATTGGATAAGGACAGCGCAGGACCAATCGTCGTGGAGATATTTCGGGGAGGCCTTTGTCCAGCAGTGGACGTCTTCCGGCTGATGATGATGATGATGATACACCTTGATTCAAAAATAACAAACTGAACCCTACTAGGTTCGTTGCAAATTTGTAGTGTAAGAGATGGTAAATATGGACCATCCATGAAGAATTTTATGGTCAGGGCGTATAACATCAGTACACGTTTTGCTCCTCATAAAAATAACGGGTTTCACTCCGAGAGTGCCGGCAGATGTGAAAACTTGAATATTATCGTTGTGCATTTTTGAATATTGTGGTTATGGTTAGGGAATAATTCCGCACGAATTGCTTTATTTATCAGTATAAAAGCACTAGCATTTATGATGGCTAAATACAATATTCATTTATTGCGCTATCGGACACAAAAATGACAATTTATATTATACTAGTGGACCCGACAGACGTTGTCCTGTACACACGTCTTAAATTTGAAAAATCGGTTAAGCCGCTAGGAGGAGTTCACTAACATACACATGAGCAGGAGAATTATTTTATATGGACGGAATTGAGAATCTAAACCAATCTCAAATTCACTGGAACACACAAAAAAATCATCAAAATCGATCCAGCCGTTTAGGAGGTAGTTCAATTGTGAATCTTAACCATTCTCGAATACACCTGAAGACACTTAGAATGTTTTATTAAAATCGGTCCAGCCGTTTAGGAGGAATTCAGTTACAACAGACGCACAAAAAAAAAGATAAAAATTTAACACTTCAGAACTATAACAATTATTATTTTACATTAAAAAGTTTATCCCTCAGAAACTCTCTTTCATCCATAATTTCAACGACTGTCTTACGAATTGTCGATCAGGTCACGTGTCCTGACGCGAGTTTAACATTTTATACCCATCCCAAGGAAAGTGCTCAACTTCGCTAAATAAGTTTTCACTTCAAAAATCTCTCAATGTCCTCTCCAATAGCTGTTACATTTAAGTACTACAGTATGGACAGATATACTTACGTATCGACTATTATACGGTTCTACTCGGTTTAGATTCTTTTAAGTTATTATATTTATATATATTTTTTTTCAATAATAATCGCTTATAAAATGCTCACAGAATACCTGTCTTCATTTATTTACGGTGTGTCTGGATGATGCAGCTACTGTACTAAATAACTTTTGTATTAATTTACATTTACTTTTTTGACTTAGGTACTCGTGTAAGGCACGACTATTTGACGTTTGAGTATGTTTGTTGCATCGTTTTACATATTGTATTGTAATTGAAATGATTTGTAAATCGATGGAAATGTAAATCTTGATATAAAAGAGTGGCAATGAGTTTCTTGCTACTTCTACTCATTAGCTCAACCCTTTACGAAGTAGCGGTAGATTCAATAAGAAAAATATTTTTTTGACATTCATAAGTGTCATTTTCGTGACCTACTTGAATAAAGTGATTTTGATTTGATTTAATTTATTTGATAAACCCAAGCTTAATTCTCTAGGATTACTTTAAGCAGGTATTATGTAGTTAGACAATGAAAGTTCGTCCCTGCAGTGCCTTGATACTTTCTCTGAGACAATGCTCTACTTTCTCTCATGCTAAATCTTTGTGTTACACTTGCGAATTGTTGCCAGATTTAAGTATTGTCACGACGGCGATTTTATGGCTTTATCTGTATTCAGTTCGTTTAAAGTATCTGTTAATAACTTTTTTTCCAGGTCTGTTTTTTGGGATTAGCGGTTCAGATCCATTAATTCCGATTACTATAAATAATTATTTATAAACAAGAAAAACTTGTTTTAAGTGTAAACCAAACTAAAAATAGATTTGTTTTTCAATAAGTATTTTGAAATATAAGATTTATGGCGTATTACTAACGATATAATGGGCGGGGTGCTCACCTAACATCAAGTGTTTCCCAACGCCCGTCCGTTGGATTTCAACCTCAAAAACTTAGATCATTTTTACGTCCAGATAGAGTATCGGCCGTTTTCAATAACCTATCAATCCATAGTTCAACTTACTAAAGGTAGACATTGATTTGATCTGATTTAACGGCCGTTGTCTATAACGTATCTCTAGTTACGGATATATTGCTGTCACCGTATAATGACAAGAACTTATCTATCCATAGTTATGTCCAATATAGTTATAGTCCAATGCTATCTGTCAATAGGTTATTGAAATGTAAGTGAGCGTAAAAGGATAGACTTGTCTACCTCTAGTATGTTAAACTAAGGCTAGATAGGTTATTGAAAACGGCCGTAAGACAGCTGTGAAAACATCGAAAAAAATTAGACGCACACTAACACAAAGTCTCATACAAATCGCGAGTGTAAGACGTAGCTTGTCACTCACACTAAACTAAAATTCCTTGCCTCTTTTTATCGCTTGTCTAACAGCAAGAGACTCTATCTACACGTATGAATTATCTAAGCTTAAAAATCATTTCATACTAAACAAAAGCATTCCACTGATAACATACATTCCATATGAATATATAAATCTTGTTTTCCTTTGATCTTTGTATTCGCGAAGAATTTTAATCTAGCGTCCATAATTCATTTCATACATTCAAGGTAACGATATCTTATGAGACGAATAATTAGCCTAATGACCTGCATTTTTATCAGATGAGATCTTTGAATAAATTGTTGAAATAACTAAACGAACAATTCTTTGTGATGTTTTAATCTTTTAATTTACAACTTTACGCTCTGCTGTTTTGTTCGTCTGTCGAATATTTCTTTATTAGATTTAATCGAAGACCCTGTGCCTCTCCGGGGCAAAAAAAGAATAGGGAAGTCCGACGAAGTCCCTTGGCAGGACCAAGAGTGTCGTAAGAGGCGACTGAGGGCATTAACGGGAAGCTCCTTTTCACAGGATGACCGACTACATTAAGGGTCTTTTTCTGAAGTGATGTGTAATGTGTAAACATTATTGTTTCGGTCTGAAGGGAGCCGTTGCTAATAAAATTACTGGTCAAATGAGACTTAACATGTTATGTCTCAAGTTGACGAGTGCAATTGTGATGCCGTTCAGAATTTTTAGGTTTTTCAAGAATCCTGAGCGGCACTGCACTGTAATGGGCAGGGCATATTAATAACCATCAGCTGAATCATCGTCCTGCTCGTCTCGTCCCTTTTTTACATTACGGAATTTTGGATGTCGATATCTCGAGCGATTGCCAATTCTGTGGCCATCTGGAGGGCAAAGCCAAATTGGCTTCGAAGAAGCTGGGCGTCATTAATAGAGCACGGCAATACTTCAAGCCGGCCCACATTCTAGCGCTCTACAAAGCGCAAGTTCGGCCACACATGGAGTATTGCTGTCATCTCTGGCCTGGCGCACTCCAGTATCAGCTCGATCCATTTGACCGCGTGCAACGCAGAGCAGCACGAGTTGACCCAGTGCTTTGTGAACGGCTGGATCACTTTGCGTTGCATAGAGGCGTCGCTTCAGTGTGTGTCTTCTACCGCATTTATCACGGGGAGTATTCCGAAGAGCTGTTTCACCTGATTAACCCTTAATCAAATTAAGCAATTGCCTAGGACATCACGTCTGAGGGGGCACCAGAAGAAGCACAAAAAAAATCCATCCGCAGGACATCACGTCTCACTCTCACGTCACCAAAAACCACACCAAAAAAAGTTTCTAGGACTTAAAACTTAGCGCGTTTTAATTTGACATAGAGTCCGACCTAGAGTCATAACCCCACTCTCGCTTGCCCACTCGCTGCCCGCTGGTGCATTCGACAATTCGAATGCCCCGGAATTTCGATCAGTTTATCACGCCGCGTGCCCAAGCCTGGCGCCTCCGCAAAGATATGTTAAAAACGTTAGACGTTAATACTATCTTGCGTGAATTTAATGCTCGGAAAAGCCGCAAGGCGCATTTCAATAAATAAATCAATTATGCTTTGGTTTTTATTGTTGTTGCACCTACTCCACTTCTAAAGTACGTTACATCTCATCATCTTATCTTACAAAAAACTAATGTTTTAGGTGTAAAGACCGATTTTAGTTGACATACGGATAGGGGGGCCCACAGGCATGGATTGCTTAGAGCATGAAGTTGTCTTAATCCGTCACTGGCGATACGACATTTGTACCTTCAAAAAAAGCGCGTACACCTTCCTTAACTCGACACTAAATGCCAGCGACCTTGAGCGATATGAGTTCACGGCGGCAGCCGCCATCTATGTAACAAAGCCAATATTTTCAAAATTCTTGTGTGAAAAACAGTTTATATGGTTACAATCCTCGTTATTCACTACTAATCTGAATAAATGAACCTACACAAAAAAGTACAAGCTATAAGAATAACTTTTCTGAGAGAATTACCAAAAAAATGCGTCACGCCATGCCAAAAAACTTGTTTAACTTAAAGAAAAGTGGTAGTTCAAAAAGGCTCGGCAGTGTTAACTATAACCAACAGCAAGCATAAGCAACCTATAAATAAAACTTAAGGATATGTGTAACAGGATTAAATAGTGTTCATAGCTCGGTACGCTATACTTTCACCACAAAACTTGTCTAAAAACACCGTGTTTGCGTTTTCTGCTTACTCTTCGCCTTAAAGGCTAAAAAAAAGAGCGATTTATTTAAATACTTACATGAAAAAGGAGAATGACCTAATATAGCTTCCAGTACAGTAAGTTATTTTTAGGAGGTTATCAACTACTTCAAATCGGCATGCAAACTATAGAATTGCAAACGGTATTACATTTGCATTGATTGAAACCGTCGATAAACGGTGAGACTACAATGCATAAAGTAATCTATAGAATAATAAGAGACAAATCCGTCACAAAATAATAATAGATTTTGTGTGCGCTAAATCAGTAAACGATATGCAATCTATAGCAATTGCAAAGCTGAATGAATGAGGTGCATTGTTAGGCATGTCACCTTCAAAATGGCTTGTCATTTGAATGTGCGACCTTAGTTAATGGCCGGTGGTGACTTCATTGATACCTGAATGATATCATAATGTGATGCATATAGTTTAATAAAGATTATCTGTGGTTTATGTTGTAACTCCGTCAAAAAGAGAACAAGAATAGTTGTTTTATAACTTACCTATACTTACATTTATATAACTATTTCACACATATTTTAGCATGCAGTATTCACCTTCAAAGGTAATCCATTTAGAACATTTTTACCTTTCTAACTTAGCATAAGTAATTACAAGTGTAATAATGTAATTACCACTGGTATAATATATATAAATAAATAAAAATTAGTACAATAAGCTCGGTATTTATTAAAAGTAGTGTACACTGTCACTTTAAAATGAGAAACTCTTTTTAAATTCAGATCTAGTAATCTGTATTAATTATTCATTATTATTGTTACACATTATGTTTAAGTTACTTGTTTAGAAAAAGGTTCTTTTTTATATATTATAAATTTTTACCTATGTCCTGCAGTATTGATGTTGCTAATAAAGTTTATTATTATTATTCATTTAAAATTAAGCTACACGATTCTCTGCATACTCTTGACGGCATGTACTTTAAGCTCAAATACAGGAATTGTTTAAATGTTTCCTGTCAGACTGTTTTCAAGGAGAGGTGATATTTGTGACCCGTTGATATTTTTTGTTGAGTTACCTCAAATTGTTCTTCCACAGTTTAAAACTTACTCCAAAAATATTTTTATAATAGAATAGAAAACACTTTATTAGCAATAAATACACACACCTTCAATTTACAGTATTAATCACAATCTTAAAATATAAATTAAATGAAATAGGTACCAAAAATTATTAAAATATAAAATAAAAATTATATAAAATAAAACGAAATTTAAGAAAAATACAACCGACTTCAAAAACACTATTTCAAAATATTAGATATAATATGCACTAAAAAGTGTGAAAATTATTGCGTATTTTTATACAATCTAAATAATTAATCTTATTCTAGTTACGATTATTGTCATTTTTGGAATCGGTGTCCTTCCGCCGCGACTCGCTCTCGCCTCCTCACAACTCAAGCACATCTCACCTATAACTATGTATGTAGTTACAAATCTATCTTGGATGATACCGACTCCAAAAATTACAATAATCGTAACTAGAATTAGATTAATTATTTAGATTGTATAAAAATACGCAATTATTTTTATAATTTTTAGTGCACATTATATCTAATGTTTTGAAATAGTGTTTCTGAAGTCGGTTGCTTTTTTGTTAAATTTTTTTTTATTGTATGATTTTTAGTGAATTTGAACTACACTAACTAACAATTCGATCATGGATTCCGTAATCAGAACCTAACCACACTCTCACGAAACTATCTTTGAAGTATGTATATCCTTTCCAATAAAAAAAGAATCATCGAAATCGGTTCGCGCGATATTGAGTTATTCGTAAATTTATCATCCACTTTGCTATATGTATGTATAGCAAATTTAAGACTTTTATGGTTTTCTCATAGATGCCATTGTCAGATCAGGACCATTGCAATGGGACCACACGGGAAGCACCAGCTTTCAATCAAAATCGGTTCACTCAGTCGAAAGGTTTCAGGTAACAAACATAAAAAAACATACCGACGAATTAAGAACCTCCTTTTTTGAAGTCGGTTAAAAAATTAAAAAGAACTGTGGGGCGCGTGATTCCCTACTAAAAGGAGCTGAGTCAGTATATTGTTGGTCAGTGCAGAAGACACCAACACAACACTGGTTTTCAGCGGCCCCTCGTGACATTTGTATTATATTTAATTTAAGTATTTTATAATAAGATTTGGACTACATTGCTACCACTAATTGTAACCGCCACATAAAAACCACAGGAACATTGCCGCTGAGTAGGGAGACCAGACGAATGGGATCCATCCGGTACGACAAGGACATTCCCTATCCTCGTGAGTTTGACGCCCGCCGTCGCTGGCCCCGCTTCATCTCACCTGTGGTAGACCAAGGCTGGTGCGGCTCCGATTGGGCAGTTGTCGTCGCTGGCGTGGCCTCAGACAGGTGACAGATAAGAACTTTTTATTCCTTTTATGTATTTTCAACAAAATAATTGTACGAACATCACAGTCTTGCGGTGCTTCCATCGTCCTGGTGCGTAAAAATATAGGAGAGTCCCACGCTCAAGGGTGTTGAATAAGACGACAATTGTGATAGAAAATTTAAAAGACTTGTTAAAAAAACGTTTGTGTGGGAAAGGTTAATACATAAATGAATTTCTTAATGATACCACTGACTCTGTCACCTGACTCTTTAATTATAAATAATATTAATAAAATAAATATTACATTGTAATCCATACTTTAATTAAAAAAGTTCGCTGACTTTCTTGCGCCCGTTCTTCACAGGTCTGCGGAACTGTATTTTAAATGGGTGGTATTAAAAATATTTGAATTTGACTAAGGGTTTTCGGTGTGGGAGAGCCACGCTGCCGTTCTATGAAGACGAACGGGCCAGAGTCCTCCTGATCTTCGTAGACTTCGTACTTGCACACAAAACGGTCAACAACACCAAGACAACTCGCTCGATGCTTAATATAGACTTAAGCAACATTATCCACTTCACCTTAAACGCTATACACCACCACATTGAGACGGTGCAGCTGCCCTTGTATCTCCCTACGGAAATGCTGGCTTTTTCTATCGAGAGACACGGTTAACTGAACATAATTATTTGCCTCATGCCGGAGTGTTTGTTAGGGAGAATGCAGTGGTTGAAGTTAAACTGTCGCCAAAAAGAATTTTTATAGAAATTGATTTTGAGAAATGACTTTATCCATCAAAGACGCCAAACCTACAAAATTTCCTTTGCTGCAAGCTTTTACAACTCGAGTTTTTTTTATAGCAATTAGCAATGAAAAGAAAAACAAAGATCGGGATTGAAGTGGGTACTCTTTGATATAAAAAGAACCCTATATCGTAGAGGCAAAGTTCAAACTAGTATGTAATTCAAAAGTAGGCTTCACAAAGGTTTATTTTTACTACAGTGATCTTGCACTAGCACTCAAATTACAAGACTGATACTTCCATGACATACTTTGGATTCTATTGTTCTACTCAAGAACTGTGGGACATGTTGTTTGATTAATCTGCACCTTTTTTCTCTGTGTTACCTTTTTCGAAAATTTATTAGCTACTTACGTGGTTTTGCTGGGAAGATGAGATCTACAGTAGCGTCTTTTTGCTGCCAAGCAGTACAGTGTAGTTGTGTGTAAGGACTATTTTTGCTTGGGAGGTCATCGTAGAGGAATTACTGGGCTACTGAGAGCTTAAATTATCTCAATGTGACGATTCTACAATTGTGAATGTGTGGATTTCGGGTTTTGGGTTTTCGAAATCTTGAGCGGCACTGCATGTTATGGGTGGGTGTATTACTTTTTTTTTCTGAAAAAAAAGGGACGAGACGAGCAGGACGTTCAGCTGATGGTAATTGATACGCCTACGATTAGATAAGATTATTGAAAAACCTAAAAATTCTGAGCGGCTCTAGAACTGCGCTCGTCACCTTGAGACATAAGATGTCAAGTCTCATCTGCCGAGTAATTTCAATAGCTACGACGCCCTTCCGATCGAAACACAGTAATGCTTACTTATAAAGGATTCACTCGACTGGTCACTAATAATTATCACAAACTTTGAATATTTTATTATTTCTTCTCTTTGAATGAGCACTCATTGATGTTCATAACTTGTTCTTTTGAATTTTTTATTCGTAAATTTGTTTATTTGTATAATTTTCATTATTTTTCAACGTAAACGGCGTAATGTATAGAATTTTTGGCTATGAACCTACGCCGATAAAAAAATATAAACAGATACTCCCTAAAATATTTCTTAAAAACCCAGAATTGATGTTTACAAATCTGTGTACCTAAAAATATTTCTGACGTATAGTGGCATGGCTGAAAGTTTGATTATGTTCAATTATCTACTGGGGAATTTTCAAGTCTCATTATGTCAAAAGTGGTAGAAGAAATATGTTTGGCATTATTTCCAGATTTGCGATCCAGTCGAACGGTGCTGAAAACATGGTGCTGAGTCCACAGAGCCTATTGTCATGCAACGTGAGACAGCAGCGTGGCTGCCATGGCGGCCATATTGACGTTGCTTGGAATTTTGCGAGAAGCCACGGGTAAGATTAGTTTAAAAATCATTGTTATTGACGTTGCGTGGAACTTCAGAAGAAACCACAGGTATGGTAAAGTTTAAAATTATTGTTATTGACGTTGCGTGGAACTTCACAAGATGCCACGGGTACGATTAACTTTAAAATTATTGCGATTGACTTTGCGTAGAACTTAACAAGAAGCTACAGTAAAATAAAATTTGAAATTATTGTTATTGACGTTGCATGGAACTTCACAAGAAGCCACAGGTAAGATTAACTTCAACAAAATTGTTATTGACGTTGCGTGGAACTACACAAGACGCCACGGGTAAGATTTGTTTTAAAATTATTGTTATTGACGTTGCGTGGAACTTCACAAGATGCCACGGGTACGATTAACTTTAAAATTATTGCGATTGACTTTGCGTAGAACTACTCAAGAAGCCACAGATATAATTAACTTTAAAATTGTTGTTGCTGACGTTGACGGAACTTCGCAAAAAGCCGTGCGTTAGATGAAAATCAGACTATTTTTATTGCTCTGGTATTGAAATAAAGGATATGCTATGATATTATAGCAGTGACTTGCAATTTACGTCCCTACGTTAATCTACGAGTATAAGTACGTACGTATCTATTTGTGTACTTACACCGGGAGGCAACGATAAGTTATCACACTTATATATTGTTACACTATAGAACATACTGAAAAGCTGATACTTCAATAAGTATCAGTATTGCTTTATCCATTCAATCAAAACATGGCATCAATGATTTACAAAGCAAATTGGATCTCTCCTAAAATTCCATAATTGCAGCTTCGATACATAGAAACTAACAGACATGAAAATATGATTAGACCATGTCTCACGCTTGTTGGTATAGTTTGGTAATAATCTAGTTTCAACCATATGTACGAATCTGGAATGGTCGAGCGAAATTAATGCTCAAGTACCTATACCTACAGCTGTTACGTGGGTTGGGCCGTTGATAAAGCATTGCGGGTTAAAACACAACGACCACAATGGTTTGTAGGAAACAACGCTTAACAATTCGAAAGTAATTGATACCAAATAATTGGTAGTGTTTCAAACAGTTAACAAATTCAGGTTAAATGTTTTTTACAGACTTGTAGATGAAGAGTGTTTCCCGTACCAAGCAGCAGTTATTAGGTGTCCTTTCCATCCAAAGAGCACCCTGGTCGAAGATGGATGCAGACCCCCGGTGAAGCAGCGTACGTCGCGCTACAAGGTGGGACCCCCCGGGAAACTGACCAAGGAGGCGGACATTATGTACGACATCATGGAATCTGGACCGGTTCATGGTAAGATTAGCATTTAAACTTGCATGAGTCCTTTCTAAGACTATACTTATCTAACTTATGTTAAGTTTCAGTTGTCAGGGCTGTTGTTGATATTACAAAAATGTCTGCTATTACCAAAATGTTTTCTTAATGATCTGCTATACACACCTTCGTCACAAAAGCCTTAGCTATTGCTGTGATTACGACAACGATGCTACGAAATGATAATGAAAAAATCATAGAGAGACACTGTGGCTAAAGCGATAAAGTGCATGACAAATGCACTCAATTTACAACAATATAAAAGCATCTGTGAAAATAATTGTTGAAAATACCTGTTGAGAGAATTTCTTGCACCGTTTCTTCGATCTTCTAAAGCTATTAGACCCCAATGCGGTAGTGGTGATGAAATTTACTTAAAAAAATTAAGTCATATATTAAAAAAAACTATCATCAGTGAAGACTTGCTTTTAATAAAGTATTATTACTATACAAAGTTTTAATGTCATATTCTATTATATATTAAAGTATTTGTATTAATGATTTAGAGTCGACTTCGTTGTTTTTGTTTCTATCGAGGAAATCCTACGACATCATATTTCCACATCACTGAATCGCTAGATCATATCCTGAAATTAAACATATATTTATTTCGACGTGATTGATATAGAATTGTTGATACAGCTCATTATCTTGCTACGCAATTTGAGGTAGGGTGCGCACTTAATATTTACGCTCTTCAAATCGGAATACAACACTACAAGTAATCTGCTGCGTCAAAATCCGACATAAGGTACATGTAAAAAGTAAAATTTCCAGTGTTATGTCCACGTTGCACAAGAAAGTGCTCCGGTATAACAACGTTATCGGGACCTTGTACAATTTTTTTATCTATCCTTCAATGGCAATGCTCTCGGTTGTTTGAAGTTAATCGTGAACGTTCCCATTTGATAAGGGATAATACATCGTTCTAAGAATTACTCAGTCTTGTAGTTTGATTGTAATATTACGACTAAGTGATTTAGTTTGTCGAGCTTATCGGTTGGTATGTCATTCAAATGTAGATTTCGTGACTGCTTCTTGAAACTTTTCGTTTACTTGACAAGCACCTTTATTTCATTCAAGTAGAATTTTAACAGAAGTTACAAACACAACATTGACAAGAATAAACTAATCTCTAAGATCCAAATGTTATAATAACTAGAGGGACTGCCCACTTAAAAAATCTGATATTTTGATATTACGAACAAATACTTACATTTTATTTAATTATATGAGTATAGATGTTTTTAAGCTTTTGTCATAGCGGAACGTGACTATATGACTTGGGTATCTTCAGATATACATAAAAGGGCTTTTAGTCTTTCCCTTGTATTTGTTTTAATAAACTTTTTAACTTTCGATGTGGACGTGATAATTTCCTAACTCCTTGGTAGATGAATATGCGTGAGTCTATATAACTTTTGAGAATTATTTTCTAGCTCCAAAGAAGCGAAACCTCAAAATTTATGCATCAGACCTGAGAAGAACGGGCGGAAGAAACTCATTGGGTTTTTAATAAATTTCGCCATAATTTCTGAGAGTGTTCGCTCCATTCCTAATCTATGGTATCAAAAGAAAGAAATTATAGTAACCTATAACATAAATGACTTTCTTAATGATTTTTTAACATATTTAAATGTTTTTTAACAATTGTTTTGTATTTCGTAACATATTTACTTTGTACATTTTCTAGGATCGTTTTGTAAATGCATATACATCGCCCAACAAAATACTTATTAATTCGACTTAACCGCTACTTGGTTTATGTTTGTTCCTGGTGTAAGCATTATAATTATCAAAGTTTCTAGAAAATTCGCTCGTGCATACCTAACATTATCAAGAATATATTGAGACGCAACAATTAATATCTTTATTTCTTTAAAGTTTTCTCCTAATGATTCTTTAAGACCTATGTTATAAATAGCTTAAACAGAACTCTTCTGCAGCACCAATTATAAATTGGAATTAATTAAGAGAAATACAATATACAAATAGAGTTTCTACCGGTATCACCTCTCAATTTAACCAGACACTCGCATCTACATCTTTGACATTTGGCGCGATAAATTTTAAATATTTTGTTTACATCCTATTTATCAATAGGCTATTGGCGCTAAACCAGTATACGATGTCTGTCAGAACATTTATTATTTCGTCATATAAAACTGTTTTTTTTTTTACTTTGAATATGGGTGAAGTGTTTTTATTTTCTACAAGGTTATATTGATCATTTATGTATATAAGGAAGAGGAACGGCCAAAGAATTGCTCCTTGTGGTACACCCATACTGAAAAGATACCAGTACTCAAGAGATCTGTCATTCACATCGATTTTCTGAATTCTATTGTTTAATTAATATGAATCAGAAGATTGAGCGCGGTTACTTTTATGCCATAGTCACATAGCCTTATTATCAAACCTGTCAACTATTAATAATTATCGGCTAGATCAAAAGCGGTAGTTACAAAACTATTAATCAATCGTAATCTATAATAAAATGCCATCAATGTATGTTAATATAAATTCCTACTACAGACCGCTTCCTTAATTAGTTTCTATACTTTAATAGATTCGAGGATAAGATAATAATCGAATTCTTTGACATAGTGTCACGCATTTTGTGAGACGGATGATTCTTTGAATGTATTAAAATGCTTTCTTTAGGTCGGTACATATACAATAGTGTTAACTAATAATTATAACTAGGTAACTTATAATTATAACTTATACACATAAAAATGATTTATGTTTTCTTTAGTGTTAACTCCGCCAATATTTGTTTTTTAACAATTCGACACGTGTTTCGCCTCTACACGAGGCATCCTCAGGACGTGTTGTCTCGCCAAAATCTGTCACGAAACCAAAAGTCTCTTAACGCCTACTTCAATAAATTTACTTATACACATAATATTTGTAATTGTTAAGGTTTTAGTCGATAATTTATTTTTGAAGTTATACTTCTTTAGGCGCGTTGGGAAAATATGATGAGAGTGAAATTTGAAGATGCGCGCTGTAACACAAAAGTAACAGGTTGAAGTTGGTTCCTAAAATTTTCTCACGTTTGCGATTTATTGAAAACCCCAAAAATTCTGGGCGGCACTACAACTGCGCTCGTCACCTTGAGACTTAAGATGTTAAGTCTCATTTGCCCAGAAATTTCACTAGCTACGGCGCCATTCAGACCAAAACACAGTAATGCTTACACATTACTGCTTCACGACAGAAATTGGCGCCGTTGTGGTCCCATAATCTAGCCGGCATCCGTTTCTTACAGCTGTGATGACGGTGTACCAGGACTTCTTCCACTACCGCGACGGCGTTTACCGGCACAGTGGACACGGAGATGTTACTCTGCAGGGACTCCACAGCGTTCGCATCGTAGGCTGGGGCGAAGACAGAGGCGATAAGTACTGGGTAAGGAGTGCTTCAATAAAAATAGTTAATTGCTCAAAGAAAGATACATCACGGAAGATGTTCGGAGGAATTGTGAACAATACAAATCACTTCCCGGTTACTCTCCAGCAGCCGAGTTTCCCCACCGGACGACGTGTCAAATTGCTGAAGTTGTATCCGCAACACGTTGATGATCCGACTTAGGGATCTGCATACTTGAAAGGCTGGAATTGTATCTTAAGACCTCTGGTATTGCAGATGACATCAGGTTAATAATTAATGTCTTTTCGGTTTTCGAATTCAGATCTAAGTTTCTTCTTCACTTTATAAGTTCGGCACGGCAGAGATTGTTAGCCATGGCAATCCTATAACATAAGGTGACCCGTATGTATGCTAGTTCATTTAAATAAAGATCTACCAATAAGATATAAATTACACTCCCGTGAGATGGCCAACTTGTATGGGCAAATATTTCAATTAAATAAATAATTTTACCCTAATAATGTTTGAATTTGTCAGTACAAAACAACAATTTTAAACCTTAACCATTAATATTTTGCGCTCCCATTAAAACGCTAACGCTGAGAGTTGAAGAACGGTTGGCTCAGTTGGAAAGATCGCTCGGACGGAGCCCGAGAGCTCGCGGGTTCGAGGCTCGCATCGTTCATAAATTTTGGGTTACAAATTTAAATTGTATAGATTTTAAGATATTGACTTTTGTGTCCGCAGATTGTCGCCAACAGCTGGGGCCCACGCTGGGGCGAGAACGGTTACTTCCGCATCGTGCGAGGCGCTGACGAAGCCGGCATCGAGTCGTTCGTCTTAACCGTGCTCAGTGACGTCACCGAAGCCAACCAAAAATAACCCAGGCATTACCTGGTAGCACCACTGTGCGTCACCACCAGGGTGGTTAAGACCAGCAAGGGTGTTATACTATTGAACAGAACGCGGAGTTTCGGGTTATGATCTGCTTTTTGTGATATTTTTCCCTCGGGCCAAAGTATAGGGCGACACTGAATGAACGTGGCCGAAATAGAAGCCACAGTCGCCATCTTGTTATACTTCACTACTTACAGTTTATTCTTAGATCATTTATGCGTCTGGATAGACTGTGACAGCTGTGAAAACGTCGAAAAACATTGAGGTTGACAGTTAGCCTCTATTTTGAGCAATAAACGCACACTAACACAAAGTGACATATAAATATACGTAATATACGTAGCTTGTCACGCACGCTAAAGTAATAAGCCCGGCCTGTTTTCATCGATTGTCTAACAGCAAGAGGCTCTATCTAGACGTATAAATTATCTAAGAATTATAATTAATATTACTAGTAATTAGTAGATTTTTACTGCATCGTTGAATGTATTTTTATAATAAGCAATAAAAAATTCTAATTTTTTTAATTCATGTCGAGTCATATTTGTGTATATTTACATTTACTGTCCCTGTCACACATTATAAAAGTAAAGCTATTTTTTTTAACTAAACTTACACTCACACTGAACGGAAACGGAACACTGGTCATTGGATTAAAAAATATATATGTATCACCACTTTTCAATTGTTATCGAAATCTATAAGAATTAGCCCTTCCTGCTCAATCCAGCCTCTGGATGTAAGGCCTGATTTAGCCTTGCGATGAAAACCTTAAACACACGTAACCAACCTCTGATATAAAAAAATAGCTTTACTTTGTTGCAAAAATATACTTAACTCTGAACCTGCAAGTGTACTTACAATATTTATAAAACAATTTTCATTAAAAAATTAAGTATTTTTAATAGGGTTTAGAACCATATATTTTTATATAGTAAGAATAATAGTTCTCAAACACTAGAGTCCACGGTATTTACTCGGAAACATGTTTTCGTATATTTCACTCTTAGGCGCCACCTCCACGAGCGAGTGAAATTATATTTTATTATATTAATATTATCGTCATGTCACGTATATCTGTGCATTAAATGGAGTCACCACGGCGATTCGACGTGATATTAAAACGTCAACGTTAAGTCGTGCCTGTCACTAAAACGGAGTACAAAGAGGATGTAAATACTACATTTACTAATTTGACATAAGTTTGAAATAGTAGTAATTACAATATGGCGATTGATCAAGAAGTATAATCCGGCTAGGTTTGAAAGCGAACAATTGCTCGCAAAAAATACAAAATGTAGTGGACTTCGGCTGTCTCAATTTTTCACAAGACTATAGCCGTCATCTGTCAATGACTGCACGTTTTATACAATCGAGTGATTCGCTTTTTCCTTAGAGAGTTTCGTTAGGCCGACGGAGTCTTCGTATACGAACGATAAAGACGTAGCGAGACGGGTCGGTACACAATAATGACTTTCTACACATATAGACAAATCACGTCGTATAAGAACAAAGTCGAAATATGGAACATGGCACGAATTACACCATACTTCGACAGCTCTATCTATACATTGCCGCATTTACTCCAGTTGTTCAAAATATTCTTTGTCAATAATCAGCAATGTAAAACATTTATTCAGTTGTCTTTAAGCACACTTTTGCCGTTCCGCAGTCAGACTGCTAATGATATTATGTCCTTTTACATATAGAACGTCATTAATTTACAAAATAATCGTCTTCCCGTGGAGGTAGGGCCATACGAGATGGTTTAACGGAATTCAATTCATTTTTTTATCAAATTACTCACCTAATGACACGTATGTAATTTTGTATGAGCAAAACTTTGAACCCTTCAACATAAGTTTATGATATATATTGTCTGTATAAGAATCGCTTGTCGAACTAGAATAAGATCAATTAATTAATGCGTAAAAATTTCTCTTAAAACATTTATTATTATTATGCAGTTACTCTTTTGTAGTATAGACTAAGAGCTAGTAACATAAGATTTGTTATACTTTAGTATAAGAGCAAATGTTATTCAATTATGCATCACACGATGAAGCACTGTGATATGTTACAGTCGAAACGATTTCTTGTTTTGTTTTTTTTTTTCAATAACGTATTAAAATACGAGGGAAAGAGACAAAACGTTATTAAAATAAGTTAGTGTAAGGTTGTGTAAGTCAAAGATTTGTAAGCTTTTGTAAAACAATATTTATTCTGTACTGCCACCATAGTCCGTTTACACATTAAAGTAAAGACTTATTAAAATATCAAGGCGTTTTAATCATTTAATGAACATCTCTTCACCGAAACAATAAACTTAACTTAAAAACATCTCATTTGAAATAACACTTAGTCAATAATTTATAACACTACTGTTAGATCAACAATAATTCAAATACACAAATAAAAATTTGAAAAACAAAATTTTATAAACGATGCGGGACCCGAACCCACGACCTCCGGCGTTCCGTGCCGGTGCTCCAACCAACTGAATCAACCGTTCGAGTAACGTATTGTTATAAAATCTTGTTTGCATTGCTCAATAATTCAAATAAATAATCTTTATAACAACAATATTGCCGTCATTAATACATATTATTTATATATTATTATTATTATTTTGTCACTGTTAGGGCAGATGTTGCCATTTCACACTAGATCGGTTATCTGTTTGTTTCATTTAAAAAAAATGAATAAATATTTACAATTAATCATGTTTAATATTTTGTACAACAATAACAACTGCTAAAGCCGCCATCTTGTTGCAGCCACATCAAGATTGACAGTTCATTGATTAAGTTTAAAAAAAACGTAAAATAGATGGCTAACACCACGGACGAGTAAACAAAGAAGGACTCCGTGTCGCAATAAAATATTTTAAAATGCCGTCGTGCATTGTGAAAAAGTGTTAAAACAATACTATAAAAGTATTTGTGGCCAGATATGATTATTTAAGGAATAATTATTGTGTAATTGGTATACCCCATAGCCGTACACACACTAGCACAAAGGTGCTTCACTTGCTATTATCACGGCGCGGAGTCCTCCTTTTTTTACTAGTCCGTGGGCTGACACAATAATTTTTTCGCCCACAAATAAACAAGGGATTTTTCTTGTTATGAATATATTGATAAATTATTCAAATATCCTTGTTTTAATGTATTGGCTGCCAGTGCTCTAAATAAATAAAAAAAATGTATTTATTTGAATACTACATTCATATTATTATATGGATATTATTGTTGATCCATTTTACAAAGTAATGGTTTATTTCGTTATCATAAATTATATTTTATTAGATTTTCACTATTGAATCTCAAATTCAAGCTCCCATCTCAGTGGATCTAGAAGGTGTCTATGGAATACGTAATCTATGGTCAAATGGATTTTGTCTGTCATCACAGCTGTGTATAAAAGAGACAACAACACACTTGATCACGGATTACGTTTTAAGACCCTTTCTTAGTCCTTTAAAGCAGCCACACAGAACCGAATATCGTTGAATGTTATAAATTCTGCCATAACTAACAAATTACCACAAATTTGATTGCAAAAATATTAATAAAAAGGAAATAAAACTGGAATGCATACATTACATGTTTTGTATTAAACTATTTTTTGTAATCTGTAACAATTTGAGATTAAATCTTATTTTAATAAATTATGCATTTTATTGATAACACTTAATAACTAAGGCAGTGTGGTATGTCAATACAATGAATATAACAGGGGGTGCAACTTCCCTACATTGGCACATGAAAAAAATTTGCATTGAAAGTGCTGCCATCTGTTCTATTAGGTACGCTGCAACTTCACCACGATGGCGATAATTTAACATGCATGATATATGGATAGATGGAGCTAGTGGTAGCAAAAAACTCACTTAACTTATTAAAACAAGACTTGACTATCGTGTTGTAATCATTGAATGCCTCTTCTTATTTAAAGGTGACTGCTGAACTTAATAAACGAATAATAATTCCCACCCACACAAAACAAACATCAATATGCATTCAATACGGTCTACAACAATAGTAAAAACTATAAACATAATTAGTGCCATCTAGCGACGGTACGCTAAGAGCGTAAAAATAACGCAGCGCCATCTCTTGGCCTGGGTACACGGATTTTACAAAACTAAAACATTAGTTTCACATCTATCTCTAGTATATAGTGTATTATCAATGGAATATAATCAATTGGAGTGTTCGTTAATATATTAATTTTTTTCTTACATATCGTAATATCGTCGCTGGAATGGACAGATACTGGTACTAAACAGTAAATACCTCCACTTTCTATATACAAACTCAATAGGCTCTAAAAGACAGATTTTATATATCGTCTACAATTTCGTCTACTATTTTAGAAATAAAAACTATTTCAATTATTGTATCTATTAAAATTATTGCACTCTGAATTAAGCGCGAAAATGTTACTACTAATAGTCGCCGGTAATGACGTCACTTTTCAGAAATTAATGATCATGCGACGCGGTGATGAAAATTTAAAGCTGTGACGTCATTTACTTTTATTGGTGTTTCAGTAAACATGGCCGAATGCCGTGTTTAACATTTTTATTTTATTGAATCTCTTATTAATCTCAACATTAACTTATTCTTTGATCCTTTAATATGTTTTCAAGCCCATTGTGGGTTACATTCAATTTAATATAAAAATGAGGCTATCTGCAACCCTTTGGTGTTTTGACAAGATGTGCCTAAAATAAGAAAAAAAATACTAATTAATTGCACTATCGACACCTAAACTGAGCATCACTATGCCTGGGCTGATGTGCAAGCGAGCGAACGATATCGACAGTACTGCTCACTCAGTAACGACGGCTCGTTTTTTGGCAAAAGCTATTAGTATAAATAATATCCTCGACTTCCAAGTAAAGTTCATGAACGAAACAGAGATTATGGTGATGATATACTAGCTTCTAGGGTTTGTTTGGTGTGATGTCTGGGAGTTAGCAGCTCGCTTTATAGCTGCCTTCTCTACCAGTGCGGCCCGTTTCTGAAAAAAAAAAACACTATTTGAACTACAAAATAGGTAACAATTACTTACTTTTATGATTACTGTCTTTTTTAAATGACAGAAAAGAACAAACGAGCGAACGGGTCACCTGATGTTAAGTAATCACCGCCGGGTACATTCTCCTTCATCAAAATCAAATGTATTGCCGGCGTTTTAAAAAGGCGCCTATTACTCGCTTTTTTTGGTAGTGATGTCGTCTCATCCTGGAAACACCACGCAAGGATTCCACAGCTTGATTGTATGTGAAAATAGGTTCGGTGATAACCGCACTGTAGAATAACGTCCCAGTTCAGGTGGTGAGGTTGATACCCCAAGTTGATGGCGTGTGGAGCAAAGATGGAATTCGGCGGCAAGAAAAAAAAAATAGGTAGAAAAGTTCATCAAAGAACTCCCAATGATAAATATGGTAGAAGATACGATGAAGTGAAGTCTCTAGTCTCTACGCAAAGCCAAGTTATCGAGCCGAGAACTAGATCTCTAACGTTTCATGAAATAATCTTGTCTGTGTCATTCTTGTTTGGTTGTCATACATTTCTCTTGAACATCAGACAATCACTGCCCTGATCTAAAAACACCTGTCCTTTTATTGTGTGTTAATTTTCTCACCACGATCAATACTTTCGAGTGTGGGCTTGAAAAATTAATAAAAGTTCGGTACCATTGTACCGAGATCGGTTCGATCATTAAATAAATTCATAATCGATCGGTAATTTTTGTTCAACTTGGCGCCAACTTCGAACATGTAGAGAAAAATTCATTTTTTTTAAATAGATGCAACTTTGAAAGAAAATTGAAAATATTCAAAAATCGGGCAGTTATTGCTTTTAACGTTTTGCAAAAATCGAATTCTCGTCAGATCTCGACGTTTTGTGGTCTCCCGGAAGTTTCCCTGACTACTCTCGCGAGAATATGTGTGTGTATTTGTGTAAGTATGTAAACCTCCTATAACTTTTGAACGGTTTGACCGATTTCGTCGCGCTTGGCGCCATTCGAAAGGGCTTGGCCAAACTTAGATTTTGAATACAATTTGGACCGATTCACACCGGTAGATTTTGAGAATTCTCAAATAAACTAAGAAAAATATATTATCAAATGTGGTGTGAGCTCAAGAGCTCAAAAACATCATAAGTGCGATTTTTTGCCTACGTATGTAATTAGAGTTTTCATGGATGGCCTTATAAGGGTCAACCGATTCTCTAATTTTTTGTAATGAATAATGTAATAACTAGGTATTTGATATATATATGTACCCCTACTTAAAAAGTAGTTTGCTATTAAAAAAGACCCAGGCAATAGGCATCAAATATTTTACTTGTATTGTCAAATTCAGGTTGGACTAAGTTTGGATGAAAAGCTAACTTACTTATATAAAAACATCGGTAAAATGATATATTGAACCAACCTGCAAGCCTTGCACTCTCTTATGAAGTGTCATAATGGAACTGGATATCGTGGATAATGTTTCCTTGTTTGTTGCTACATCTGCCAGCTGAAATCAACATGTTACTTCTTACATACAATACAATTTGTGCAATATGATGTAGGTACTACACTAATTATCACTATAAGTTTTCGACTGAGTTAAAAATAAAACCTGTAGAAATATTAAGTACCTACAGTAGTACAATTGACACACACTGTAAAAGAACTAAAGCTAAATTTATAGATATAATAGGATTGTCCAGCCACCACAAATAGCACCCGATTACCTATCGCTCCCGTCGACCATATTTTAATTTTATAATCATACAACCAGTCCTACAGACTACTAGAGAGTCACAGCGATAGGAGGCTAAGAAGAGAAAGAAAGAGTGCAGCGAGGAGAGTGAGAGAAGGGAGACTTTCCGCGGGCTTTGGCTTCCTGTATGTAACAAGTCTGTTAAGAGTATTTAGAGAAATAGTCGCTTATACAAATTTTGCCCCGTGCTTCCCTGGGGCGTAAAATGAGTAGGAGAGTCTATGGGGAGGGGCTTTTTAGAAGTGGGAGAGTCACGCTGCCGTATTATGACGTCAGGGCCAGACTCGTCTGGGTTAATTACCACACTCGTACAGAATACCGGCGTGAAGTAGCGGCATAGTACCGCTATGTTTCACATAGGTTTATGTGTAGGACTGCCACCGCTGCACATGAGGAATGACACCCTGGCCAATACGGTAAAAGAGAAAACCGATCTCTCTGTCCACTCGAACTTGCGACTCTCGGGTTCGAGTAGGTACGCATGGGTAAATTTTGGTACCTATATCTTGTTTAACTCTAAGGTTGTGGCTCCATCTACAGGATCCTGTTTACAGTTGATAACCTGCTCAACCCCATTAATTGCATATTAGGAAATTGACTTGAGATGTCGCTCTTTCAAATCTAAACAATTTCTTACTTTAAAGTGCCCTCACTTCTGGGATTAATGATACAAATTAAATTTGTAACCAAAATTTATGAACGATGTGGTACTCGAACCCGCGACCTCTCGGGTTCCGTCCGAGCGCTTTTTCCAACTGAGCCAAACATAACATAAACGTAAAAAACAAAATGCTTCTAATTCATATCCTGCTGAAATGACAAAAGATAATACTTGTGTATTTGATGGTCAAGGTATTTGTAATCTATTTGCATCACACTTTTCATCCATATACGTTCAGCGGAATTACAATCCATATGAAAAAAATGAAATTCTAAATTACCTAAACAATATTAAATTCAATTGTCAGTGTCTATCGTCTATACAGTTTGATCGAGATGAGATAATTCAGAAACTTAAACATCTCGATCGTAATAAGGGTGCTGGACCTGATCAAATATCACCTGTGTACCTAATCAACTGTGCTGAGACACTTGCTCTACCACTACAAGTATTATTTAATAATTCATTAAAAACGGGAGTATTTCCTAAAAAGTGGAAAATTGCCAAGCTGGTACCAGTATACAAAAGTGGCGATAAAAAAAGTGTTACGAATTACAGACCAATTTCCATACTTTCTTTGCTTGGTAAGGTATTTGAGGCCTTAATTTATTTACGACTTTATGGCTAGTTGAAAAATTCGTTTAGTGTTTACCAGCATGGCTTTATAAATGGAAGGTCGACTTGCACAAACTTGGTAAATTTTTCAGAATTATTAATAGACGCGGTTGATAAGAGGAAAAGAGTAGATGTTATCTACACTGATCTAAGTAAAGCATTCGATCTAGTGCCAATTTCCATCTTACTCTTGAAGTTATCTGTATATGGCATTGCTGGATCAATTTTAAATTTGTTAAATTCATACCTTACTGACAGATGTTTTTACGTAGTGGCTAATGGATTTGAATCTGTAAAATACGAAATAACATCAGGTGTACCACAAGGGTCGCATTTAGGTCCTCTCCTATTTAACATATTTATCAACGACCTTCCAAACTGCTTTAAACACTGCACACCATTTATGTTTGCTGATGACCTAAAAATTCTAAGGATAATCAATGGTCCCGATGACGTTAGCGCATTGCAGTCAGACCTAAATAGTTTATTTAGATGGTCCGAGCTTAATGGTATGATACTGAATAAAAATAAATGCTTTCATATAACGTTTACAAAATGCAAAAATAATATAACAACTAAATACTATTTAGATAATATGCCTCTCAGTACAGTAGATACTATTAAGGATTTGGGTGTTATATTTGATAGCAAACTTACGTTTATACCGCACATAGACTCTATTGTAAGCAGATCCTCTAAAATGCTGGGATTTGTAATTCGCAATGGCAAAGTTTTTAGGAACTGGCGCACGAAGATGATCCTATATAAAAGTCTCGTTGTGAGTATTTTGGAATACGGTAGTACCGTCTGGAGACCACACTACGCTTGCCATTGTCTCAGAATCGAAAGAATTCAGAAGCGTTTTCTTTATCACTTGGCTTTCTCAATTGGGAAATCTAGATCACTCGCAACATACTCTGAAAGATTTACATATTTTAATATACTAACTCTGAAACAACGTAGAGACATATTGGATTTACTTTTCTTATACAAAAGTATTAACAATATTTATGACAACTCCTTTCTGGTGTCTATGTTTAATTTTAGAGTGCCTAGATGCCCACGTAAACCTGTGAACTTATTTGAAAAACCATCTCGCAGAACTATTTTGGGGATCAATTCACCTGTGTCGCGATTATGCAAAATTATAAACGATTATAAATGCTTGGACCCATTCAGTGATTCATTGCCAAGGTTTCGCAAAAATGTAAAAAAATGTATTGTAAATAAATAATTTATAAGTATTCTTGATTTGTTTAATACGTTTATCTTGACTTATTTAGTAGATTTTGTTAATTTCTTATTTTCATTACATTATAGAATGGTTGTTTTATAACTTATATTTATTTTATGTAACTATTTCACACAATATAATTTAGCATGCGGTATTCACCTTAAAAGGTAATGCATTTAGTAATAAGACCCTTGTAAATTAGCATAATAATAATAATTATAAATGTATTATTGTAATTACCACTGGTGAATCTAAATAAATAAATAAATAAACATTCGAGTAGGTAAGCATGGGTCGTAAATTTTGGTTTATCTTGTTCAACTCTTTGTATAATGAATCAAACACCATTAAGAGCTTGCGATTGCTGCTATTAATGAAAAATAGAAATTATACACTTTCCAAAAATATGAAATCACAGCAGTCTGATGACAGATTTATAAACTAACTTGTTATATAGTTAATTTAGGATAACGCGCATAGATTTAGAATGAAGCTACATATATATTATCTTTAGTAAAACTAACCAAAAAAAACATAAATAAAAAATTTAAAATAAAAATAAAAATTACCTATTTCTACTTTATTATATTACACAACTGATCACTGTCATCGTGAAATATTGGTACAGGTCAACTAGTCAATAAAAACTAATACATAAACATAAATAATTAGATAATTTAAAGGTCTAGAAACATTGTGACATATATTAACACTCTAACAGCTGTGGTAGTAAAAACAATAAAATATAATAGTAGGCACTCACACACTAATATAAAGTGACTACCATATTGCGAGTGTAAGAGGTAGCTGTCATGCACACTTAAGTAATAAGGCTGTTGCCATGTGTTTCCTAAGAGCAACAGGCTCTATCTAGACACATAAAATAGTAGATTGTTAACCTAGAGTCGAAAGAATCAATTCCCGAGGTACCTATTCAGACGCCCGAGCGCAGCAAGGGCGGCTATAGTCCGAGTAGGAATTGATTCTTTTACCCGTGATAAGCACTTTACTTTTCATTTCGAATATGAGGAAGATAAAAGTTTTAGTTTTTATCTAAACTATTTATTATTAATATATAATAATATTAGTAGTACTAGTAGTTTTAAATGGGTACTATTTAAAATTAGTTGTCAAATTAGGACAATTTATGTCGACTTTTTAAATTTTAAATATGGAATTCACCACGTAATTGTTGCGGCTTATTCCGCTCAAAGAAGTTTACGCTATGTTCACACTGGCTGTTTAGAAAGTCACATGGCCGCAGCATATTTATTAATTAGTTTGTTTTTACATAAAACTCTTCACAGCTGACAACAGATCTATTTTCAAAGTTCATTCTGGCCCTTAGGCGGGAAGTAATTTCTCTCTATGCAGGGAAGCAACATTTTCCACCCAATAATCAGATCAAAACAACATTACTTTCCTAGTAAGAGAAATGAAAAACTAATGTACCCACCAGTGCACCCAGAACCGCATCATGCTGCAAGTGTTCCAGCCTTTTCCTCTCTGAGGAGATCATATTGTGTACTGCATCCTGTTTCTCTCTGTGAAACATTGACATTATTATACTAAATTTAGTAGAGAAATAGTATTATTTATAATTATAAACCCATTTGCAAAAAAAAAACAGGCACCTGAAAACTTTTCTGTACACCTATGAAAATTTTAAACAAAAGAGATTTTATATGAATTCAAATAATAAGAAACAATTGTCTATGTATTAAAAAGTACTGGATGCTTCTACAGTTTTAGTGAATTATTTAAGTTTCTGTATTTGTTTGTTATTATGAAATGTGTTTAATTGCACAATTATATGTAATAATTAAAAAAATTATATGCCACAAGGATTACATGAGGTAAGTAATAATACAATTCAAGATCTGGCATAATCAAAATAATAGGATTCAGGTTTTATTAAGGCATAACCCAACCTGGAAAGAATGTTTTTTTATACGCTTTATATTAGCTTCTACTGTATGTTTGTATGTTTGTAACCGACATCTTTGGGCGCGATTTTGACCCACTTTAAACAGCTAGATTTCATTCAAACTTTGTAGATTTATCAAGGACCGATGACATTACACTAATTTGACTAAAAAATTAAACATAAATAATAGTTAAAAAAAAGTAAAAAGCACCCTTTATATAAAATTCAACTAAAAAATAGAAAATAAATTTAAATTGAAAATAATGTAAAAAAAAAATATTTTATTGTAAAAAAAGCGTGGGGTGCTTTCTAAGATATTATTACAATAATAATTCTTCTACATCCCACGCTTTTTTTTACAATAATATATTTTTTTTTACACTATTTTCAATTTAAATTTATTTTCTATTTTTTAGTTGAATTTTATATAAAGCATGCTTTTTACTTTTTTTTAACTATTATTTATTTAGGGTTCTGTACCACAAGTGTTCCCATGTAACTTACATAGATTAACAATAATAATAATAATAAACTTTATTTCACTAAAACAGAGCTTCACAACACTTAAATATATATGTACTATGTCTTAAAAATTAACTTGTCTTAAATAAAATAACTAAAAATAATACATTATGCAAAGACATCTATGATTTCAAACCGGTGAAACAAAAAAAAAGGTGAAAGTTAAGAAAAATTTAAATGCAAAATGACTCACGTTAACTCCTTAAGATGTGTATTGATGGTAACAAGTGGCGGTTCATACATCTCTAGCAAGCCCGTAGCCAATAGCTGAACAGTTTTTGATTCTTCAACATTTTGAATATCAGTTTTAGATTCACCACTACAAACCAAAAAGTTATAAATTAGACTTGTGTAGTTTACTTAGTAAAAAAAAATTTATTGAATTAGGCGTTACTTTGCGGAAATCCATAATTAAACAAATGATTTAAGTTTTCTTTAGTGTTAATTCCGCCAGTATTTATATTTAAAACAATTCGACACGTGTTTCGCCTCTACACGAGGCATCCACAGGATGTGCTGTCTCCCCAAAATCTGGCATGAGACTGACTCATTGGAATTGTTTTAAAAACAAATATTGGTGGAATTAACACTAAAGAAAACTTAAATCATTTTTACTAAGTAGTATTAAAAATACATTCCTGACATAGGTTGAGAATGAACTCTTCCTTCCGTTTATAGGACTTTGTTCATTAGTACATTGTAGTACAGTGCAGACTTGGCTGAATCAGAGATGCAAGTGTAGGACATAGGAGTAAGTAAGAACTATAACTTCCACAGTCCTACCACATAGTTCTATTTATCAAGGATTAGGACTTAATATAATAACTTCAAAAAATTCTCAAAACAATTAGATCTTGACTTATTCTGTAGCATTACTGATTCCATTAAGCGTCAATTAGGAAATGAATTTGGTGGTCAAGCTGTTAATATGTAATTAGATAATTAATACATTAGTGTTAAGCTTTTGATTTGTATATGTATCTCTCACTTTGTTTTTGATTTATATTTTACATATCTACTCGTGAGAATCTGTAAATGGCTTTCTGTTATTTTATCATGTGACTATTGTAAAGTATTCAGCTGTAGATTCTCCAATAATATAAATAAATAAATATTTATGGAATACAAGCTATATTAATCTTTTTAATGGTGTGCTGTCACCATTGTATTATTTCTGGAAATATTGTCAATTTTTTGTTAGTACTTAATATCTACTTTCTTATTAGTTCTTAAATTAAAGAATAGAGCAGTATTTATATTGTACATGCAATAATAATTGAATGACAGTTGTAAGCCTGTGAAGTACGAAGAAAAATCATATATTAACCGCATAACTTTATTGCATTGATCAATGTTCTAGTGCAGCAACGGCTATATTACTAATTAGTTGTCAATAATCTAAATCTGTCCCAATATACCCCGTAAGTCATTCTTATCGCCTTATATTGGGACGGGTGAATTGCAATTTTCATACAAAAGTCTATCGCTGGTAAGGTATACGTCCTCCCATTGACAGATAGCGTGTACGGATAAGGTCAGTTACCGTCGGTAAGTTTATTGGGACAGAAAAGTCAGTAGGACACAACCGGAGATAGACTTAATTTTGGGAACGGCCGTTATAGTACTACGAGACCAAACTAGTACATTTCACTGATAATAGTAGACGGGAGCGCTCTTTACAATGTCCGAGAACAGTGCGAAAGTATTGTTATTGAAACAAGTGATATGAAAGTACCTGGCTTGTGTCATTTCTATATGAATTCCTAATAATAAATAAACTAAGGAGTTGTTAGATAAACTTTATTTAATAGTTTATGTTTTCCTTTTAATGAGAGGATTGGTTCTTCAGAACTTATTATTAAACATAAAAACACAATGAAAACAATTCCATTTTGATTGAAATAAATAGAAATTTCAAATTAGAACTCTGAAGTCAGAGTAGGTATATTTGTCAAGAGACAGTTATTGTCAATTACAATCTGTCAAGTGTCATTGAGACGCGTTCATGACCTACGCTCGAAATGCCGCGTTCAGTATTCACGATCTCAACTTATTCTGGTAGTTTTCCAATTAAAGCACTAAAGCGTATTATCACATCATCAACGTTGAATGTTCCAACTACAGCAACGCTTAGCACAATCGAGCACTCTCAAAGGTAGTTTTCCAATTACAAAGCAAAATCCGACTCAGTGCCGCACAATGCCGAATTGTGCTGATGGTTAATTGGAACATGAATTAGTATGCACCAGCAGCTGCATTATTAAAATGCACCAGCAGAGTGCGTGTGAACTAAGTTCAGTGTTGAAAAAAAATATTCATAGAGTTAGCAATCTAATAAGAAAATAAGATGTCGTCTTCTTCATTTTGATAAATATGTTCATTTCCACGAAAACATTTATGATGTCTGCTTCATTAAATGATTCGATCAAGCCATTGCAATGTTAACAAAAGTATACTTTAGAATTCTAGAATGAAATTGTATTCACACATTAAATTAAATAGTCAATATTTGTACCTTCATTAGTTTTAGTTTTATTTATTTACAGCATTTTTAACAAGACTATCACCTCAAACCAAAATACAATAAACGAAGAATATTTAAATAATTTTTCGGTAAATTTGTACCTTTATTCATACTTATATTTTTTTAACACAGTCTGAATTAAGTTTTATTATTTCTAAAAAACTACGACGGAAACGAAAGCTTTAAAAATGTTTTCAACAATTAACAATATTACTACCAACATATTGAAAAAACACACGTTAATTTTCTGCCACTGAGTTGGTATCATCTACGCATCACGCGAAAGCAGTACTTTTGAGAGTGCTCGATTGTGCGAAGCGTTGCTGTAGTTGGAACACTCAACGTTGAGCATTATGCCGCATAATGCACTCTACTGCTGTAATTGAAAAACAGTCAAAAGTTAACTAGTTTTGCCATGCGTGCCACCCGAAAGGGACAAAATGTCACTAAAATAGGTAACATGATTCCTAAGAACAGCTGATTTTTGTATGTCCTATGGGTCTTATAATAATTTCAGACTTGCCTATACTGACTGATGTACACGGGCAACTCTGTAGGCTTAAACCACGATTTGAGCTGATGTCTAGTGTGCTCGTTGAGCATTAATTTAAATGACAAAAACAGCAACGGTGGCAGTGCCCACTGATAGTAAAGTTCCGAATTTAATGGAAATATTTCTGTTCAATACGATAATAATTAGAGGTACCTACTATCAAATTCATCAGGCCGAGTTGACTTCATAAAAGGGCTCAGTAATTGAAATGAAAACATATTATGCCTTTTGAATATTACTATGTATATATATTTATATAAGTACATATAATATATGCATATCCATGACTGGGAAACAAACATTACTATTAATTATAAAAATTTCTAACCATGGTCCTTAAGTCTTAGTAAGAAGCCAAATTCTAAAATATATTATGTATTATTTTTATCTATTTGTGCCCATATAATATAATTATGTATTTGTGTATCATCGAAAAATCTAGTGCATAGCTTCTATAGAAGTGAATATTTTTCAAAAAACAAAATGTTAACAGTTTTTGGTATAGTATGACGGTTTCAAAAAACGATTTATTTTAAAAATATACCGATTTTTGAATACCCATAGATATGTATCTATTTATTATATATCTAATAAATATTATCTATTTAAATACACAATACACAAATATCAAAAATCAGACATCTAAAACAATATAAATATAAAGGGCAATCTAAGAGAAGATAAGATTTTAACTTAACTTAAATAACTTTATTGCTTTACGTTTGTTTAAATTAACGTCTTAATTAGGTAGGTTTTGTTAAAATAATCATCGTTGAATACCTACTCTACTACAGTACGCACACAAAAACCGCAATTGTACAAAACGAATAACGATCACGTCAAATGAATCATTTAGTGAAAACAAAAATTTTAAGTTTCAAATGTAGTGACTAGTCTAGTAGGTATCATAATCAGTAAGATAAACGAAGACATAGTGGAACTCTTTCAGGTAGCAAAGTCTGAGTCACATTTCAAAACGTGCAGCCAAAGAATAATTTACCCTACAGTCGTGTTATTTGCTTCATTTACGGCCGTTCCCAATATTCAGTCTATCTCTTACTTGAGATTAAAACCGTAACAATAGTTGACTTTACTGTCCCAATAAATTTGTCGACGGTAACTCACCTTATCCGTACACGCTGTCTGTCAATTGGACGACGTATAACTGACCTGCGATAGAAGTTTGCATGAAAATTGCAATTCACACGTCCCAATATAAGGCGATACGAATGACTTATCGGGTATATTGGGACAGCTTCAGATTATTGACAGCTAATTACTGACAGTAGAAGGTAGTAATGTATGTATATCTGTAGATAGTATATTAGGAACGGCCGTAAGAGTCGTATGTTCAATTTGAATCCAATTTAGTCTGGTGTGACCACTATCTTCCGACTTTCTTACTGAAATGTTTCTAATTAATTTTCTTGCAGATAATGTAGGTAATAAGCTCGTGAAAACTCTCTTAGTCCCTTATTGACAAAATGACTTATAAAATATTAGTAAAATATTATACCTCTATCCCCAAAATACTAAAAAGAATGATAAGTTGATTTATTAACTATTGCGAATGTTATTAAATTCAAAATTTAGTATTTAATATCAAATATTATTATATATTAATCTCGTATCCAGTAATAATTAATATATTATTAACTACTATTGAGCGTTGACACGTAGCCGGTAGCGCGTAGAATGAAACGCAATAATGTAAATTTATGAAATTAATTTGACGTTTCTTCACAAATTGTATGTGTACCTACCTAACTAATACCTACATGAAGGCGGTGGATTTTTGCAAAAAATATCTCAAATATTGGCAGATTCACCAGTAATATTTTTTATTTTTGTATTAAAAACATCAACCTGGAAGTCTTACTCGCAACAAGGGAGGACGCCGATATGACGTCCGCGGTTAGAAGAAGAGAACAAGACGATTCGGGAGAATACTCGGACGCATCGCAAGATATAGAGCAAAACAACACGGGAAATGTAAGTTAGACGTGTTCACACCACTGACTATTAGTGAAATGAACTTTCATTTTCGCCTCAAAAGTATTACAACTGCCGACTTTCTCCCGCGCCTTCTCGTGTCGGCATGTCCATTTCTTTTCACCTAAATTGAGGTCAAAAACCACCAATCTCTTGATTCGCGTTTGAAACTCGTAGGTTCCTCGAAGGATGCAATAAATTTTTAATAACATACAAATTGTGATAATGCAGTTGCTTAAAGTGACAAACAATTTACAGGATGCAGTACAGCAAGAATCAGATTATGATTCGCAAGGGAGTGATTCTGAGCATTCACAAGAAGATGGGGAGAAACAGGTTCGTCAATACTGATAGATTACATTTGTTACAGAAAAAATTAAATATAATGATTAATGACTATGTATAAATTATTTAAACATTTTATTTGCTTTAAATTTAAATAGAAATTTCTGTATATAAATATATAAACATATTTATAACTGAGTTAAAAACTGAGTAATAAAAAATAATAACTAGAAGTATATTATGTTGCCCGCCATGATAAATGAGATAGGTATATAAATGTTTAAATGCATTTAATTTATTTTATTATACATTGTGTTTAAATTGTATTTCAACAAATACCTATTTAGTGTAGAGACACTTTACTTTACATGTAATTATAATTATTTAAATTGACTGTGGGAAACCTTAAAAAACTTTATTCAGATTCTCCTGTGAACCCTTCTGAGATGTAAAACATAGAATATTCTGAGACCTTTTTGGTATTTTCCCCAAAAATAAGGTGACAGGGTTGTCTTTTCTATAATTCAAATCTTTTTTCAGGAAGCAGAGAAGCGTGTAGATGATGACGAAGATAGAAGTAACCCTCAGTACATCCCAAAGCGAGGAACATTTTATGAACATGATGACAGAACAGCAGCTAGGTATAGATATAAGATATCCTGACATAATAATGATTAATTATATTATAATTAGTAATTACATAAAATATAATACTAATATTCACAACATATAGCACAAAGCACCCCATTTGAGCCCTGCCTGGCACATACTGATGTGTTTTCAGTTTTTGAATTCATATGTATGTTTATTCAAAAATTTGGCAGAGTTGGGACGTCATTATCACTGGCAAAGAATTGGGCCGTCATGATCACTTACCAACAGGTCACACATTGTGTGCTCATTTATCCTGTGTTGAACTTAACCTGAACAAAAATTTTTCAATTCATCTATTCAACACATTCACTTGACACAATAAATTTGTTCTGTACATAATAAAGAAAATACTGTTTTTTATGAATTTGTCAATAATATTCCATAACATTTTGTATTGTTTCGTTAAATATGCTGTTATTATGAAATTGTTTCACAGCAGAACTCTCAAACCATGTCTCAATAAATTCTCTCATTGGAAATATGTCCAAATAAAACAAAAAATATTGGAAATAAAAAAATTATGGGTCCCAAATAAAAGCAATCCTATTTCTCAATGTATAGAATAATGTCTATATTATATGACAATTTCGCCAGTTGTGAGTAGATTATGAGGCCGGAAAGGAGAGTAATAAGATCATCAAGTAGTATATATTTGCAAGGGGTCTGTAATCTGCATGAACCCATCATCACAATATTTTGATTGATTTCATTGGCAAAAATATGTAAAAATTGAGACGACCTGTATAGCCGAGTGGTTAGCGACCCTACCTACTAAGCTAGAGGTCCCGGGTTCGAATCCCGGTAGGTGCAAGCATTTATATGATGAATATGGATGTTTGTTTCCAAGTCATGGATGTTTAAATGTATTTATGCATGTTTATATGTATGTTTATAAGAATTTATGTATGTTTGAGTAAGTATATTGTATTAAATATATCATTGTCTTGTAACAGGCTTATAATATGCTTAACTTGGGGCAAGATAATTTCTCTAAAAAGTGTGTCAATATTATTATATTATGTATTATTATTATTATATAATGGAATCTATAGGAGTATTACATGCACATTTACAAACTACACTAAAAACTAATAATAATTAATAATAATGTGAAATTGAATTAAAAAATTT
This sequence comes from Leptidea juvernica, assembly GCA_949711755.1. Taxonomy (NCBI): domain Eukaryota; kingdom Metazoa; phylum Arthropoda; class Insecta; order Lepidoptera; family Pieridae; genus Leptidea; species Leptidea juvernica. The sequence continues at coordinate 30,578,434 of CATIXQ010000003.1, read as the reverse complement.
CTACATCAAAAATCTTGCATAAGTATTCCTGGCTTTTTATGATACGAAATAGTTTAGCTTAAATTGCCTTTGTATTTTGTTTCTTGTATCATTTTCAACCTCATAAACAAAAATTCTTCTGGGTTTTAATAGTTTCTTATTTCTGTGATCTGTCAAAATGCTTATTAAATCTTTATTGTCATTAAAATTGTTGTTGCAAATTATTTTGATTTAAACATTAGGTAGTGACATTAATAAAACTCAGGCAAAGCCATACCACACTTAATGGGTCTACTACAATGAGTATGGTCTTCCCATTGCTTTCACTCCGGCCACTCTTCATATATCCTAGGAAAGAAAATAAAAAAAAATATCTTGCTGAGGAAAACGCTGGTGACTGACCAGTGTTGCAACGGATTGGGTGGGTTTGTCCAGTGAAAAGGCAAAAATTACGGAATAAATTTTATTCATATTTTGCAAGAACCTGTGACAACACATAGGCTACATAGTTCACACCAGGCATAATATTTTAATTGCTGTTTGATAGCGTCCGCACGAACCATGAACATGAACCATGAGAAGCTACTCAAAAACATTTTTTAATTAATGAGCTCCAACGTTAATGATGAATGATGATGTTGAATAAATATTCTTGTTCTTATTTTAAAAAATATAAAACATTTGATGTTAATGCATGGAAAGTTATTTCACAATGTCTCACATCATTGATCACTCTTTTCTGTTTTAATTGCTAAAGATTGTTATGCATCATTGAGTATGTTTGTATAATTAATTAAATGTGAATTTTGTGTTTGCATTGTGTTCTGTTTTTCAAAGTTTATGTGAAAAACAAACGACTGACTATGTCAATATAATAAAATCACAACATCCTATATTTCTCCTTAATATTTACTGAATTTTGTCATATTTGGCTTTGGTTATACAGGTATAATCAAATTGTCTGATTCGATTTTGTGTTTTAGGAGTGTTTCTATAGTGGAGATCTATTAAGCCCTTTTTATTCTGAGTTAGAGTATGTCTCTTAACTCAGTGTGCCACTTGGCAAAGGCCTCCTCTAGCTCTTTCTATTGGAGTCTGTCATGGGTCACTCTTCTCCGGTTCGGGCCCGCTGTGTTTTTGAGTTCATCCTCCCATTTTGTTCGAGGTCTCCTCTGGCTCCATGTGCAACCTCTTGGTTATTAATAGTGGGGATACCAATAGGTTAACCTGATGAATATCAATTTTTTGGCCTTACAAGCTTTTCTGCTATTGTTATCATGTTACTGTGTGTTGATGACTGACACTTGTATTAAATGTTATAGTGGTGAAGAATCCAGTAACACAACACTAGAAGCTCCATCTGAGAAGAAAGAGGGCTTGGAGACTCCGTCTGAGAGACGTCGAGCCCCACGCAAGTCCGAAACAGTAAACAAATGGTCACATGACAAATATAATGAGAACGAACAGGTAATTGTCATACATTTACTTGAGCATTAATTGAATTGAACTGTGAAGTGTCTGGCAGCATGCTGCTGACTACTATGCACCATTTTCCAATCCCGCGAGGTGCGGGATTACGGGTGCGGGATCCGCGGGATTTGCGGGACTGAAAAAAAGCGTGCATGCGATGCAAAATAGTATAATCTGCGTGAATGATTATTCTTATGACTCAAGTTATTAACTGTTTCGTATTTTCGTGATCTTTATTGATTCATCCTTTTAGAATAGAATAAAAATTTAAGGGTGTGTACTTGAATGAAAGATTCATCTACGTACAAGCCCTTAAGAGGAAAACCGCCCACAAGTGTGGAAGCAAAAAGGGCATTTTCTGGCCAGGCAATAGAGTAAAATACGGAGTAGTTTGGCAAACGACAGTTTGGAAATGTTGTATTTCCTTCGCAAACATTTTCAGTTCTTGTGATTGATCTCATTTTAATAGTAATATGTACGTAAATAACTTAGGAGTTGATAAATTCATTGTTTTATAATGTGCATATTTTCAATATACGGGATCCCGCATGTACCGATATCCCGCGGGATTGAAAATTCGTAGTCCCGCAAATGCCGAGATTGAATACAGGCCGCGGGATTGGAAGCCCTACCGCTGACACATAAACTGAAATATAAAATATCAGCCTACATCAGTTCTCTGGAACTGATATGACTCAGGGATTTCAAGCATAGAACATACTCCCAACTTAAAGGCCGTCAACGCATTTCTTGACCCCTGGCGTTGCGTATGTCCATGGACGGTTGCCTCACAATTTCCCATCACACGAGTCTCTTGACCGTTTGCCCCTCCTGATATAAAAAAAAAACACACTGCACTTGTGTACTTGTCTTATTGTGTTCTTGTTTGACATATGTGGCTGCTAGTGTTAAAACACGCACATGAAAGCAACGGTGCCGTAAAGGCTAGTACTGTTGCCTTTCATCGGGGAGGTGCCACTTTGATACAGGCCCGTCACATACCTGCCATATACAATATTTAGATATTCATGGGTTGTGTGTTAAATTGACGTTGATCTTGCACTGGTATTATAAAGAAGTATACCCACCCTGTGCTCTCGTAAAATATGAGTAGGTATATTAGACATTGATTTGAGTAAAATAGCCTATGAATACCTTTACTTCTACTTTTAAAAGTTATAAGTATGTGTATACTGATCCTGATGATGTGTTCTGTACGTGTTAATAAGAATTACACATTTTGACTTATTTCAGTTGCCGAAATCTCGTGACGAATTGGTGGCTATATACGGATACGATATTCGAAACGAAGACGCGCCGCCTCATGCAAGACGTAATAGACGCTATGGGTGAGTACAATTATTAAAATAATATTTAAACGTCAAAATAGCTAAGATTCCTCATAATATTTTAATGTCAAGAATAAAGGTTTCAAAAGATATGTAAATATCGGTCAATAGGTTTAAAAACTGGACAATTCATAAACACTGTACAAGTTTACTCATTACTTGATTGCAGGAGACCTAACGCAATAGTTACAAACAAAATGTAATACATAGATCTGAAATTACAAACTGATTTATTATGGTAATATTATAATATTCTAGTGAAATTTCATGCTTAATTCATTGTGCATTTTACGGTTCAATAAGTAAGAGACAGTATTTCAAACTACCCATTAATTAATTACAAATCATTATGTCGTTATTGTTTTTTGTTGTGTAGGGAGTGTTTATGTATTTGTTTAATAGCTTCGTGACTTTTTAACTAAAAGGTATTAAAGAGTCACAGAAGTTTATGTGTGTGTTGATCTGATGTTATGAAGCATCAAACATAAATGACTGATCGCTACACATGTCTCGCTATAAACTATACTCAGGCCCACAGAGCTCCAAGATGTACTTTGAAGACTCAAACTTAAAAAGTTATGTACTAAACAAATATAGCTTAGGGGAGTTATATTATTTTTAATCAAAGACAACTCTACAATCTAGTGATGTGAATGATATTAAATATTTCTTTCATTTTCATAATATAACTATTATTATTATTACTACTTTGAATATCATTATTTTTCAATGCATCACATGAAGTTCAAGAAGATGGCGGTTAGTTTACAATTCAACTTGCTTTATAATACTAATGCATGTCTCAAATAAATTTTATTTGTTCATGCACATGAATTACTTATTTTAATTTAACAATAAATTAGTAGCATGAAATATTAACTGTATAAATGTGTTTTGTTGCTTATTCTGTAAAAAAAATTGTGCTCAGAAGCTGAGAGATTAAGCTGTTGATTCTCAACCTGTTATGACAGAGATCTAGATTCTTGTGCAACTTCTCATACATTCTTATACATAGATGCAGAACACTAGTAGATTGCCTTGATTTGGTGAGCCTTAATTTTAATTCTTTTACTGTCCAAACTGTTAGCATATTATCAAAATATATAATATAGACAGTATCATAATGTAAAAGAACAGTAGTAGATTCATTCTCTATGGACTTTTCTATGTTTTGTATCCACATGCTGCTATGAAATAAAACTGTCAGTCTTGTTGATACAGCTATTGCGTTTTATTACAAACTATGATGAATTTTCTCAGATATGCTAACGATTTTTTCTTTAGTCTTTATTAATTCCTTACATGTGGAACACATGTTACATAACTATTTTTAAGACTTCCATCACACATGGGATTGTTGTAGAATAAAACAATCTTCTTCTCTCGTAGTCTTTTATTTACTTAATTCAAAATATTAATTTTATACAATATATTAATAAATATTAGGCCGAAATCCAACCCTTCTTACTTCACTTCATGGTCTTTCTACCACTTGATTTATTTCTAAATTTCAAATAAATTTTTATTTCTATGTAACGGTTAACAGTATTCTTATATGCCAATAAGAACTCCTTATTACAGTATCTATTTATATAATATGTATAATCTTTAACATCATCTTTAAAAATTTGTCCTTAAGTGTAGCATTACCGAAATTACAAGTAAAACTCTTTTGTTTTTTATTTATACAAATATTTATTGCATGAATCTGCTCAATCATTTAGGTATTACATTAGGTCGCTTTGCATGTGTGGTTTAAATATAGTAAATGCTTTTGAACATGTTTCGTTGCAACAAACAAGGCTTTTAGGTAAAACTTAGTTGTGGAACACTAACAGCCTTACAAATAAACTTGGTATAAAGTTATATCTGAGAATTAACCCAGAATATACAAAATGTTTACAAAATGACATGTTGCTTATGGTTTATTCGGACGTATAACATTTCCCGCGTTTTTTTGCAAGGCTGCTTGACATTCAGAAAACTTCTGTAGCTTAGTTTCATATGTATCATTGTATTGACAGTGTTGTCAGCGATATAATCAAAGGCTGTCAGTATGATAATTTGATTTCTTTTTTATTTGATTTGAGATATATGTATGTACATGAAAATACATATTTGTGATAACACAGATGATAAATATTAGTATTAACTATGAAATAAGTCTATTGCAATTATGAAATACTAGCTGACCCGACAGACATTGTTCTGTCAATAAATGGTTCAAGAGATATGGTAAATGCTTGGGTGGGTGGGATCGTGACACGACAAACTATATATGTAAACCTTCCTTGAGCTTCAACGAATCAATTACAACTGATTTCATTGAGATCGGTCGAATAGTTTAGGAGTTATTAGGTAACATACAAACATACATTCTCTTTTATATACATATAATATATAGATTATAAATATCTGATAAACCATAAGTAAATTATTTATATGTTAAACAATTGAGTTAAATGAGTTAGGATAAATAAAGTAGGGGGGATAAGAAATTTTCAACATTGTGTCACATGTTGAGAAATAAATATTTTTAAGTCTTATTTTATTGCTGTTAACAAGTTCATATCTTTAAGCCATATCAATTAGAATGTTGCTGATTAATAGCATGATATATGAAAAACAACTTTTCTTTTGTTCTAGTAGTTGTAGAACGATTTTATAATCATGCTGAATTACTATAAGTTTGGCCCAGAATAATATTTATCTTACATGAGTTTTTATGCTTCTTTTTAATTATTATAATCTAAGATCATTTGTACGTCTAGATAGACTGTGACAGCTGTGAAACAGTCTAAAGAAATTGAGGTTGACAGTTAACCTCTATTTTGAGCAATGCACGCACACTAACACAAAAAAGTAACAAACCTGTCTTGATTTCATCGGTTGTCTAGCAGCAAGAGGCTCTGTCTAGACGTATAAATTATATAAGATTATAGAATATTTTATCAAAATATTCTGTGTAATATAAAGGCGCGGCCCCACTAAGTACACGCGCACGTGGGAAGACGAGGAGGCATACAAGCGGCAGGTTTTGCAGGCGGCACACAAGAAGCCACCAAGCCCTGCCGACTTTCCCGAGCTCAGCGCTGCCAACCAGACGTAAATATACTATTTAATTAAGTTTTGTTTTAATTTTTGAAAAGTATCGTGCAGGAGGCTCACAACGGCGCCTATTTCTGCCGCGATGCAGTAGTATGTAAACATCACTGTGTTTCGGTCTGAAGGGCGCCGTAGCTAGTGAAGTTACTGGGCAAGTGAGACTTAACATCTTATGTCTCATGGTGACGAGCGCAATTGTAGTGCCGCTAAAGATTTTTGGGTTTTTTAAGAATCCTGAGCGGAACTGCATAGTAAACGACAAAGCACTAAAATATTACACGCATAGCACATCACAAAGGATACCCTTATTTTTCTCACTAACACATCATGTCTATCTATAACTCTTCACATCAGAAATGGAATTAATTTTACTACTTTGGTAATCTCCATTTCCTTCTTTTTTACATCAGAAGTATGTACATTAATCCCATCACGGTTCAGTTCTTCTTGTTAATAGCAATTTCTACTTCAACTAAAATAAGTGTGGGCTTAATATCGCACTACAGAAGTAAAAATATCACCCAGATGAATATGTTAATAATACGAAATTCTACTATGATCATAGAGCATGTCTCCCTAAGTAGGGTCAAGCCGACTTTACCTTAACCATAGTCAAGTGTGATGGAGCAGTCTCATTCAGCTACTGAAACCCACAAAATAAAGTGCTCAGCGCGCTGGAAGAAGATTTCACTTATATAATATTATTCCAATAAAGCGATTCAGCCTGTCAAGAAATAAAGGTGAACTTGACATGGACAATTTTTGTACCTAAAAGTAATATTGTCTTGCAAATTTAAAGTATAACTAACTATAAATATACTGGTTCGTCAATTGAGGTCTAATTTAGTAGCCACATATTTTATATAAAACCTGAATATAGCAATGTAAATATATTTTTAACTTTCAGGAGAAGGCCTCGAATGCCCCGGCCGCGTTCTAAATCACAGCCGACTTCGAACGACTCGTCAGAGAATGGCTCTCAGCTACGAAGGAATGTGTCTATAAAAGCTAAAGACAAGCCTGCTAGGCCCAACCCGTCTAAACTTAAGATGCCCAACATGGAAAATCTCACCATCACTACTACTAATAATAAGTAAGTTATTCTTGTAATGCGCATATTTCCACACGCTAACGGAAATCGATAGCATTAGATCACACAGGTGCTACTGAATTATTTGGAAATCTTAGCTTTGTATGTGTTTGAAGGACTATTTGAGAATAGTATATTACTATTCCAAGTTAGCTAAGTTGCTCATTATACACGAGACTGGCTTGCAGCCAAGCCGTAGACGAGGGCGTAAATCATCCGAGTGCCTATTGAGCAAATTGCTCACCAGTTTCATACGCACTTTTTCAAAATACTTGTGATGAAAAAACTAGTGGTTTTACGAGATAGTGTGTTGAAAACAGTATTTTGGGGACTGTCCTGAATAGCTATTTGATATGATGATGGTGCTGAAAGTCAACATCTCACTACACCACCATAGTGCTGTGTCGACCCATTTAATATTCGTAAGTATCGTAGATAACTTAATTTCAGTCATTGTCGACAATGCTTCTGTCATAACTGACCAGTGCGCCCAAATTTCATCCAACTCCTATACAAATGTATAATTAAGAGATATAGAATTACAGAATCAATGGGTTTAGGTATATATATAAAATACTACACATATTTATAGAGTTAAGACCGACTTTGTATATTACATTGTTAGATCGGTAATGTTTTGCGTGCTCCAGGCCATGTTCAAGAATAGAAAGATCAAATTGTTGACCTTGTAACTCCTAGCCTCTGATTAAAAGCGAACACTTTCACACAGATACCACATAGGGAAAAAGATTATACCTATATAAATCCACAGTGATATGGTTTTGTGCTGTAATTATTAAAGGAACAATTACAATAGGTTGTGATCATTAACTGTCCAATCACAATATGTTGTGATCATTAAATGTCCAATTACAATAAGTTCTAATCATTAACTCTCCAATTACAACATGTTGTGATCATTAACTGTCCAATTACATGATGCTGTGATCATTAGATGACCAATTACAATATGTTGTGATCATTAACTGTCCAATTACAACATGTTGTGATCATTAAATGTCCAATTACTAGATGCTGTAATAATTATCTGACCTATTACAATATGTTGTGAGCATTAACTGTCCAATTACAATAAGTTCTAATCATTAACTGTCCAATTACAACATGTTGTGATCATTAACTGTCCAATTACAAGATGCTGTGATCATTAGATGACCAATTACAATATGTTGTGATCATTAACTGTCCAATTACAACATGTTGTGATCATTAACTGTCCAATTACTAGATGCTGTAATCATTATCTGACCTATTATAATATGTTGTGAGCATTAACTGTCCAATTACAATAAGTTGTAATCGTTAACTGTCCAATTACAACATGTTGTGATCATTAACTGTCCAATTACAATATGTTGAGATCATTAACTGACCAATTACAATATGTTGTGATCATTAACT
>CATIXQ010000003.1:30513297-30554442 GCA_949711755.1 Leptidea juvernica | reverse complement strand
CATGTCATCATTATTTCGCAGTTTAGTCATACGTTGCAGGATGTTATTTGAATACCACAAGATGTTGGGGATGATAATATGACTTACCAATTCTTATCTTTAAGATCAACAGAAGTGGAAAAATGAAATGGTAAAATTTACAATTTTGATCTTTTACGTAATTGGACTTCTCTTGTAAGTAATAATAATAATAAACTTTATTAGCAACATAATTACACTGCAGGGCATAAAGATCGAAATTAATATCATTAAAAAAGGAACCTATGACAAAATAAGTAATTTGAACAAAATGTGTTACAATAATAAAGAATAATTATTACAGAGCTAATGGAATTTAAAAAGGAATATGAAAACTATAACATTGAGGAGCAGTGCAATCACTGTAGTGTTGCCAATCGCAGGCCCACTCAGTATACGTCAAGCCATCTGAGCCTCGACACTGATTTTCAGTGGGCACCATGTTTCGCAGCACGGACAGCTAATACGAGGGGCACACTGAAATGATCGGGAATAAGAAAAACCACATGCACGTTATAGCTAAATTGTATTTTATTGTTTTTCGAAGTATTCTCCGTTCAACTTAATGCACTTTTCCATTCGTGCAAACCAATCGTTAAAACAGTAATTCCAGTCTGAAGAAGACGAAAATTGTGATAAATTATGGCACGGAAATGTTCACGCGTTAGCTCCATTTCTGTCAACGACGTGTCAACTTTAAACCAACATAGTTTTTGATTTTGAACCTTTTTTTTAATTGTATGAATGTCATTAAGGTTCTAAGAGGCCAGTATTCAAATTCTAAAAAAGGTTTAATTGTAACTCAATCGGAAATATTCTATTCCCGATCATATCAGTGTGCCCCTCGTACATTTCCTTACTTTTGTCAGTGATATGTCGTTTTAATTGTAGGGTACACAGGCGGGTGGCGTGACGTACTACGCGCCGTGCGGTGACCAGGAGCAACCAACTCGAGCACAGAGACGACCCACGGCCGCCATACCCATCGTGCGACCTGTCCCAGAGAGGTGGGTACCAACATCCAGCTAGCAACTTTTTTGTCTGATTATCACTGAATATTAGTTGAGTGCGTCATATTATAGAGTTACTAGCTGACCCAGCAAACGCCGTATTGCCATATAACATTTAAAAAAAAACAATTATTAGGCATTTATTTCTCAAAATTGATTCCTTTAGAATTCTTTTTGATGTCATTTCTTATACTACTAGATACTACTACCGCTTCGGAAACAAATGGCGCTCTGAAAGAGAAGAAGCGGCGCAAGAAACTCTCCCAGCATTCTTTTTTTTGCGCTCTTTTCAATAAAAATATACAATATTGTACAGTCGCTATAAAATAATCACAATCTAGTCCCAGGCTGTCCGATCATTTAGATATTCAGCAGTGGAGTAATAGGATTTACGACAGAGCCATTTTTTTATAAAACATTTAAATTTATTTATAGATAATGCCTGAACAGTGGCTGGGACTTTATTGTAGAAGTGTATACATTTACCCTTAAAGCTATTATGTATCTTATGAAGCTAAAGAATATTAAAATTTTGATGCAACTGATTCTCAGACCTACCAAATATATCGTACTACAATTATTGTATTCGATCGCCATCTTGCAACCCTATATCGGTTTGGTGGATGGAACAGAATAATATAAAAATAGTGATACAAATACAGTTGTAGATCGTAGAAGGGCGAAAATTTAAATTTGTATGTATTTTTCAATGTTAAATCTTAATAAAAATAAATAAAAAAATTGTCAATAAAAAACCCTTAACATTTAGGAGGATGAAAAATAGATGGTAGCCGATTCTCAGACCCTGAATATGCATATAAAATTTGGTAAAAATCAGTAAAGCCGTTTCGGAGGAGTAAGGTAACTAACATTGTGACACGAGAATTTTATATATAAGATGTAGTTGAGGCCTCATAATATAGAGTATAATGGTCAGCTCTGGTCTGGTCCACCCCAGTATTATGATTTTTTTTTTAAATAAGGGACGAGACGAGCGGAACGTTCAGCTGATGGTAATTGATACGCCCTACTCATTACAATGCAGTGCTGCTCAGGTTTCTTGAATAACCCAAAAATCCTGAGTGGCACCTACAGTTGCGCTCGTCACCTTGAGACATAAGATGTTAAGTCTCATTTGCTCAGTAATTTCACTATCTTAGGCGCCCTTCAGACCGTAACACAGTAATGCTTACACATTACTGCTTCACGGCAGAAATAGGTGTCGTTGTGGTACCCATAATCTAGCCGGCTTCCTGTGCAAAGGAGCCTCCCACTGGTGAATTGGTATTAGAGTGAATCATTTCAACACCTGCAACAAGAAGCTGCTCGGATTTTCGGGCATAGAGATGATCTGTGATGAACACAAAATGACACTTCATTGTGTATGATGTACTTCATTTATTGGTAGCAGTGGTAGTGGTAGCAGTGGTAGTGGTAGTTAATTTGTAGGACCACAACCTCTGTTTTCAGTTCACATCAAATGGTTATCATCTTATCTTATATATAAAATTCTCGTGTCACAATGTTCGTTCCCGTACTCCTCCGAAACGGCTCTGAGTAGGTCTGAGAATCGGACAACATCTATTTTTCATCCCCCTAAATGTTAAGGGTGGTCCACACGACATTTTTTTTTTTAATTTTTTTGACATTTTTTTTAAAATTTGTTTGATTATGAGTCAGCAATAAAAATACATAAAACTTCAAATTTTCACCCATCTACGATCAACAGTTACTTTTGTATCGCGATTTTAATATCGGCAATACAACGTTTGATGGGTCAGCTAGTCTACCTATAACATTGACAATATGCTCTGAGTGATAACGTGTCACAAGATAACCTAAATATGATACTACCCTGAATATGTCGCACTTCGCCTATCAATGAGATGTTTCATTTACACGGCGAAACCGATTCAAATGTAATCTTATATTTAAAAAGAGTATTTATTCATTTTATATTTTTCAACGTCGCCGGTTAGCCCGGTTGTTGTTTACAGACTGCTTCAATGTGCAGGAGCCATTATAATTCTCTTCACTATGTATTTTTTACTGGCGTTGTGCTATCATATTAATAATCATAGTAATTAGTTATTTATGCAATACAATGCAATTTATGCAGTTGTGTAATAAGGGGTATTAAAACATGAATGCGTTTTAATACCTAATTATCAACAGTTGCATACAAGATTTTATCTACACCCAGAATATGAATCCTCTAAAAGATTCTGGAACAGTTAGCTTACTGCTAACATTAACACACCAATCCTAGTAGTAACCTTATATCATTCATTACTGATTATATACAAATAAACTAAGTATTAATGAAACAATTATTTATTTTAGTAGTAATTTACATTTTGTGTAGTGCAATAATTAAAATTCACTCGAATATAATGTTCTTTTGCAGCGTTTAAAATGAATCGCTCATTTTTTGTAAACATAACAATAAAAATATCGAAGAAAAATGGCGGGGATTCGAATAACTTACTTTTTTTTTACGGCGAAACGAAAATGTTTTTTTTTTGAAATTCATACAGATACCATCGAGCAATAAGAATGTGGCTGTATGTTGAAACTAAAGAGTTTCAACATACAGCGCAAAGGTGCATGACGGGATAAAAAAAACAGTAGTGTTGTTATGAAATTCAGTACAACATTACAACACTCTTTTGGATGATGTAATGGTTATTAGAACATTGGGTGTTTTAATGTTGGCAATAAGCTAACTGTTTCAGAATCTTTAATAGAGGATTTAAAGCATGGGTGTAGATAAAATAATTAATAGCTTGGTTGCGAGACTGAACTGGCAATGGGCAGTGCACATAGCTCGACGGACAGATTGCCTTTGGGGCAGCAAAGTCCTCGAACGGCGACGACGTACCGGAAGACGCAGTGTTGTAGGCCCTCACAAGATAGACCGACGATCTGGTCAAAATCGGGAATAGGTTGGATGAGGGGGCAGCGCATGACTGATCGTCAAGGCGACCTTTACCCCGCTGGCATTTGTCCAGCGGTGGACGTCTTCCGGCTGATGATGATGACGAAACAATAAACTTGCTTAAACTCATAATTTACCTATTCCACTTAGTCAACATTTTGTATTTCTGTTCCAGGGCGGCCAATTCGTCAGAGAAGGAGAATATCGACAGGATCGTGGAGAACATGTTCGTGAGGAAACACTGGCGTGGGAATAGCTCCGGTGAGAACTGGCATTATTCTGTTTTTTCTATCACTATAGTATTTTGTGGGCTATATGACATAGATGCACCTTCAAAAGCCAGTAGCACTCCTGTGATTCCTCTGGTGTTTGCGTGGTGATCATTTACCTACCATCAGGTGGCCTGCATGCTGTTGTGTTCTAGTAATTCATAAAAAGGTTTATGTACCACCATATAATATATATATATATATAACAATGTACTTTATAAAAACTTATGTAAAACATTTTTTAGTTTGCATGGCGGCCATTTTGGAAATCACCATCTTGGTCCGTTGAACTATGTGACCTGCCCACTGTCACTTCAGTTTCGCAATCATATGGGCTATGTCGGTGACTTTGGTTCTCCTACGGATCTCCTCATTTCTGATTTGATCAGCCCTCTCCATTGCCCTCTGAGCTACCATGAGCTTTCTCATAAGGCCCATAGTTAGCATTTTAGTTAGTTATAAATAAGTATATCACGCTTCAGCCTCCTTGGTCTGGTCTGCAAAATGTTTCGCACCATTTATCTCGGGTCCTTCAACGTGATGGTTGAGGAACATGTTCCGCCACATGGTGCTCCGTTTGTCCCCGTAGTGTACCCGAGGCTTAAATTCACACCCTGTACAATGTCAATTTTCTAACTACTGTAGTTTATGAGCTATTGCAGTAGTGATACCCATCGGTTTTTCTAAACACTGGAGGAATCGCAGCAGCGTTGCCGACCTTTAGGCTGAGAATTAAACTTATGTTTGATATATTTCCAATGTATTTTACAAAAACATTACTAGAAATTACTTTCAATTTACAAGGCATGTCGCATGTGCATGTAATAATATAACACCTATACTTGCTTTTGTTATGTTGAATTGAAACCTTAGAATGTTCAAGGACACAGCCAATAGAGACGAAATTTATGACGATTTTAGTCGATTAATATGTTGTTGACAGTAGTTTGATGAATTCGTGAGTAATCAGTTTAAATTGTGCCGTAGCAAAACAGATGTTCATTGAAAAAATATATATATAGTTATCTACCGATGAAATGTAATTCGGTTTGTTTTGTAGCTAACTAGCTAGAACTCTACTATTTCTACTACACCAACGTGACTGACCAATATAACTGCTAAATGTCAGGTGGTGATTTAGTTTCGGAACTTCACATAGAGTAGGGGCTGATTTACAAAGGATAGGGTACAAAGTGGTAACTTTCCTGACCTATTTCTATTTAGACTATGTGAGTTTACCTTTATTCCTTCAAAATTCCCTTTGTAAATCAGCTTTAGCCTTTATTAATCTGCCTTAAAAGACTTGATATTTACAAGTCGAAAGGGAGTGATCTGTTTTGTTATAGGATGGTTTCGTCTACCGTCTACTGGCTATGTTCTCGAAGCTTAGTATTTAACTCCTCTTCCCTAGATACGTTAAGCCTGTGGACTAAATTGTCACTTCACGCCTGGCTGAACTCTCGTCGTTAACATGGAAGATGTGAGAGCGAGAAGAAAAACGATTTATTTGCAAGAGCTGAATAGAAGTTTTGTTCGTTTTATCATTTATTTTACAAGTTTTCAGTTAGTATTTTTGATTATATTCAAGTTGGTAGATACTTAATAGTTTTTTAGGTTAGTTTTTAAATTTTTACATGCTTTTTATTAACTTCACCTGTATGTAAATTTGTATTCGACAAAATTGGGCGCGATTTTGAGCCACTTTAAACGGCCAGATTTCGTTCAAAATTCGTAGATTTATCGAGGACCGATGACAATACATTAATTTGATAACATTATTCCATTTTTTTATTTGCAAAATAAGACTTTCGTTAATTTATATAATTTTTTCATCTATCGTCGATAAGGCTGCAATGGATGTTGATTTTAAGTTTCAACCATTATCTTTTCAACCAAAGCGTGTTTTTTTAAACTACTTTTATATTAATTATGTAATGCTTTTGTATTTGTATGTTATACACTGGCCTGCAAAAGTAAGTATCACACTTTTCAAATAAAATTTAAATTTTTCTTAACTACAGAACGTAGAGATTTATGATTAAAAACGTTTTGTTGCAAATTTTATACGCTTTAATTCTTAGAAACTAAAATTATACATTAGTAACATTTTTAACTTAAAAAAGATAAAACAATAAAAATAGACATTTTTAGTTTAGTGTAAAAAAATTCAACTAAAATGTATTACATGTTATTTAATTTTTAATAACTGGTATTGCCTCCTCGAGCTCTGATTACAGCTTCGAGCCGGTTTGGCATACTGCACACTAGGTTTCGGAGCCGATGTTGGGGAATATTCTCCCATTCTTCTACCAGGGCCTGCTTTAGTGCCCTGAGGGTAGTAGGTGGTGGTCTGCGATTTCTGACTAGCCTCCCAAGCTCATCCCAGGCGTGTTCAATCGGGTTGAGATCAGGACTTCTTGATGGCCAAGCCATCACGCTGATACCGACCTCCTGAATATACTCTTGTACGATATGAGCCGTGTGTGGCCGGGCATTATCATGCATCAGCATCGATCCATCACCCATATTTGCTAAATACGGCCCTGCATACTCATTGAGAATCTCTTGAGCTTATCTTTGCCCAGTGAGGGTGCCATTTTCTATGGCTACTAGCTCTGTGCGACCTTCTGAAGATATGCCAGCCCATACATGTACACTGCCTCCACCGTATTGGACTCTTTCTGAGATGCAGGCTTGAAGGTATCGCTCACCAGGTCGCCTGTAAACAATTCGCCTTCCATCAGAAGTGTAAAGGGAGAATCGAGACTCATCTGCAAACAAAATTCTTGACCATTCTTCTTCATCCCACTGCAAGTGTTCACGGGCGTATCGCAGTCTCGCTACTCGATGCTGTCTCTCGAGTTTGGGCCACTCGCTGGTCTTCGGGGTTTCAAATTTGCTTCAGCAAGTCTTCTTCTCACTGTACTGTCACTAATGTAGTCCCTCCGGTTCTGAAGTAGCTGTTGCTGGATTTCAACTGCATTTTGGTGGCAATTTCTTAACACAGTGGAAATAATATAACGATCTTCTCGGGCACTGGTACACCTGGGTCTGCCATTACAAGGTCTCCTCAGATGGTGTCCAGTCTCTTCGTACCTTCGCTTTACCTTCTGGACCGTTCGTACCGTCACACCCACCATTCTTGCAGTGCGACGCATACTGATTCCTAGTTCCAGAAATGCCATGATCCTAACACATTCTTCAACTGAAAGAGGCATGATAAATAAATGTTATGTGCTTTTTAGCATAAATTTTTAAAACAAGACCCATCGATCCTGTAAAAAATTTAAAACAGAAAAAAAAATGTGAATGGTAAAATTGTAATTCGGAAACTTCCACTTTGAAAAAGGAATGGTTTTGTTTTTGAAGTTTTTTTTCAGCCAATTCTTAAAAGAAGGTTACAGTCTATAAAGTTTTTATGTACAAAATTAAATTCTCGTTGGAGTCCTTTTTATTTCGAAAGTATATCTTGTGAAGTTAAAACGTTATCCCAATTTTAAAAGTGTGATACTTACTTTTGAAGGCCAGTGTAGTTTTCTAGCAATAGTAATGGGATATTTAACACGATTGAGGATTGATTTCAATTTGCCAATATCTTAAACGGATTTTTGACATCAGTCCCACCCGGATCATGTCGCTTGAAACTGCTTCGGAAATGTAGTCTTCTAACCGTGAGAAATATCTCGTCATAGGTGATAATATCGTTCAAAACTAGATAACTTTAAAGCATATCTTTGAAGTAGATCTAAAGTAGTATGTTACTGTAGTTTATATCTAAAGATTCAGCACACTTTGCAACAATCCCGAAATTTCTAAGACTGCGATGCAATTTAGATCCTTATTACATGTATACACAGTATATGATAACATACATATTATTTGAGTCGATAAAGCGGAATTAGAATTTCGTCATTAAAACCTGCACCTTCTTGTTCGGAAAATTCTATATTGAGTAATTCGTATTTGAGTAGTAGATTCTTCTAGACTAATATGGAAATGTTGGGTTAGGTTAGGTTTATCGTTGTACGCGCAAATTAGAATATTTTCATGGCCTCGCGCAACCCGAATCGTACGCGAAGAACGCACTGCAAGCACATTTCGAATACGTACCCAATCCTGTGCACCAATTGGGGACAGAATACAAGTGACGTCATTCGAGCAGCACGCAATTGCACTCGCTGCCCGAATGCAACGCGCCGATATAATGACGTCATTCTCACGCGCTGTTTACGCTTGCTACATAGAATGTTACTTAAAGTCGGAAATTTTACGGAAATACGGTTAGTGCGTCGCGGGAAGGGTTCGCGATGGGAATTTTCATCAAAAATACTGGCCTTTTTTAGTTCGAGCACACGATTGTCAGAAATCGTTCTCTAGTTTGTGTAAGTACTGAAAATGGACTGTCTATCAACTAAGTGCGATACATACTCGTATGAAAGGTTTGATGCTAGTAGAAGATGCCGAGTAGAAGAAGAAATATGTCAAGACCGTGGCTAATGGAAGTCTACAATTCTACCTCTCAGAGAGGCTTATCGCTGTGTTAAGTTGACTTAGCATAGTTTTTCTGCATCATATAAAAGCTTTAGCATCACGGAAGCCGTTTTTATGCATGTTCTCATTGTATTCCTGACTTGTTCCCCTTCAAGTAGTACATCATCGATGTGATTGTGGCATGTACTCCTGGGTTCCTCTCGCATCACTTCCATTGATATTTGCTTTTTAAACTTCTGTACTCACTCAGGTAGTAGTAGTACACACTGTAGGCAAGAGCCTATATGCAGTCAATGTCAGTAAGACTATTTGAACATAATATATTTATTAGGGTCCACAAACAGTGTTCACAATAGGTACCTATAATATAGTATTAATACACAAATAAAAATTGAAAAACAAAATTTTATGAACGATGCGGGATTCGATCCCACGACCTCCGGAGTTCCGTACCGTTGCTCTAACCAACTGAGCTAACCGTTCGAGTACCGCCTCGCTATAAAATTCTTTGTTCAACTCTCAGGTTGTGGCTACACCACGCTTTAAGTAGATCCTGTAGGTGAAGCACCGGCACGGAACGTCGGAGGTCGTGGGTTCGAATCCCGCATCGTTCATAAAATTTTGTTTTTCAAGTTTTATTTGTGTATTAATCCTAGAAGTGAGGGTTATCACTTTAAAAACATAACATATAGTATTAATCTAAGTTTAGATAAAAAGTTTAAATAAAAGTAATTGTCATATAATGTTGAATAATGGTGATGTATAATAGATAAAGAATGTTAATTAAAAATTCTAAGTTAAAGTAATTTAGTAGCTTAAAAGTAATATTTATAGTATTTTCAAGGCAGATACTAAAAACATCTTTTTAAATGATCCAAATTAATAGTACAATGAAATTTTCAGAGGCAACAAAAGATAAACCGGAGAGCAGAGGCTCTCAGGAGCCGCAGAGTAAAGAGTCCTCGCAGCCCAACAGTCTCACCTCCAGCTCCATATCCACAGACTCTAAGCAAGAAGAGAAGAAAGAAGAAGCCTGACGCCCGAGAAATGCTAGATAGGACTTTTTTCTACTCTCATTGTGAGTCTGGACTACTGATTGTGAGTGTCTATTGTTCTCCTGCACTATAATCGTGAGCCTGTACTATTTTTATTGTTATCAAGGACTAATTTGATTGATATCTTATGCTATTTTTGTGAGCCTGGACTACTATGATTGTTATTTAAGCCTACCGACTACTCGAATGCGAGATAAATTTCATTTATATATTTCAAATATACTTCCCCAAATCAACGGTGGTATAGAAAATCTTATTATAATCAAATTACTGTCAAAATTATAGGAACGATTTGAAAAAATAAGCTTGGCTATAGTTTGAAAGCATAATTTTTATACTATGTTAAATTAATTGTTAAAGTAATAAAAATCAATAATAAAAAACCGCATTCAGTATGTCATTAGATATATTATTACTTACAAGCCAAATCAGTCATATATATAATGTATACATCTTTAGTTTTTTAATTACCAAAAAAAATTGGGCAATGTAGAAGTATATTAACTATAAAATCCGATTTATTTGTACTGGAAAATTACAGCTTTATTAGATACATATTACTTAACTTAAAAAATCCTGCCTAAAATATGGTTTATTATAGAAAGTGTGACAGGGAGATTGCGAGAAGTCAAGTTCACTCATAATTAAGTATCTTATGTATTGTGGCCTAAGTGATAACAAAAGTTAAATAAATGGTATATAATTAAGATAAAAAAAACATCCCTAAAACTAAAAAACCTTAAAAAATATAATATAATAACTAAATATATTATGAAAATTTATTGAATTAGGCGTTACTTTGCGGAAATCCATAATAATTCAAATGATTAAGTTTTCTTTAGTGTTAATTCCGCCAATATTTGATTTTAAAACAATTCGACACGTGTTTCGCCTCTACACGATGCATTGCAGACTGCAAAGCAGACTCGTGCCAGATTTTGGCGAGACAACACGTCCTGAGGATGCCTCGTGTAGAGGCTAAACACGTGTCGAATTGTTTTAAAAACAAATATTGGCGGAATTAACACTAAAGAAAACTTAAATCATTTGTATAAATATATTATCTATTAAAAAGAGTCCCTTTAGGATTCCGAAGATATTGGCAGCCCTTTGAATAGCTAGACTAATTCTTTGTCCGAGATATCTGCCAGCTCTTCAGTCTCCTGTGATGTCGATTTCCTTAAAAAGCCTTATAGCGCTAGGACCCCATGGACCAAGGGTCTTGACACGGAATGGGACAAAATCATATTCGGAGCCTAGACCCCTGTATGTATAATAATTCTGTATGGGAATCTCTATTATATATAAGAGATTCCCACCTATGTATTGACTAATACCAATATCTCTGGAACCATAAGGAGTAGAGACTTGAAATTTGGTAGGAATATCCTTTCGGAGAGAATAGGTCAGCTCAGAAGAATTTACGAAATTCTACCCTCAAGAGTTTTTTTTTTATTATGAACAGAATAATGTCTGTAATGTCAGCTACTATATAATATATATATACTCCGTCCTTTTTTGTGAGTACATCCATACAATTAAAATCGTTGGACTTTGTCTATGATTTGCTATGTTCTCAGGATAAATTTATGACTATTTTTTTCCTAAATGTGTGCAGTAATAGTAACTGATTTATCCCATTTTTTTTTGGTAATTATGTCCAAAAATATGAAGAAGGAACGACCTGTCCTTATTGTAAAAAGCGCTAGATAAACTAGTTTTAGAACATGTTTTATTTATTGTTTGTTAGACTCTTCTATGCTCGAATGTAATAATAACTTAGACTTTCCTCAGACTTTACTTAAGTAAAACTTAGCTGAGTGTGATAAAACGCGAAATTGATTTTTGCATTGGGATATCTCAGCTTAAGCTCAACATATTTTCAGATGTCATCTATAAATCTATTTTTATACATTTAAATAAAATTGGAGTGC
Organism: Leptidea juvernica; assembly: GCA_949711755.1. Classification (NCBI taxonomy): domain Eukaryota; kingdom Metazoa; phylum Arthropoda; class Insecta; order Lepidoptera; family Pieridae; genus Leptidea; species Leptidea juvernica. Next base: position 30,542,727 of record CATIXQ010000003.1, on the reverse strand, counting down.
CTGTTTGTAATATTGAAATAATCGAGTGTCACGACATGTATATGAATATATATATATAAATATATACACTAAAATATCTTTTTTTTACAATTTTTGTCTGCCTGTTTGTTCCGGCTAATCTCTGAAATGGCTGGACCGATTTTGACGGGACTTTTATTGGCAGGTAGCTGGTGTAATAAGGAGTAACGTTAGGCTACGTTTATTTTACATAAAAATCTTTTATTATAGAAAAATAAAATAATGTTGCAATGTCCAAGAAACGGTGTAACTCTAAAAATAATTTATATAGCAAAACAACGGTTGCCGGCTCAGCTAGTTGACTATAAAAACGTAATCAAAGATTGCGGTAAGCTTACGCTCAGCTAAGTTTTACGTAAGGTATGTCTCAGTATAGTCTTAAGTACACTCTCAACATGTGGGTGATACCTAAGTATCATCAACAGAGACGAACAAGCACAATATATATATATATATATATATATTTAAAGCTAATTGAGTTTTTAGTGAAAGTTTCTGTTTTCCACGTTTGGTAAAAATAGGTTTTTCTCGGGCATGAGAGTCTTAAACACGCTATTTTCAATAATCTTTTTTTGTTATTATGAGCAGATGGATCACAATAATAAATGGGCGTCCATTAATTACGTTTTCGCTGAATCTCATCCAATCTCACGTCAGGGAGGTCTTGGAAACTATGACGTATTTTTTTTCTACATGAAACAGTGTAAAATACGAGTATAACTTCAACGTAATGTATGTATGTTCCAAACTCTGCTGTGGAAGATAGTTCAAACTGTCCATGGACTTGATTTGAATAACGATAAAACTATATATCTCAGATCATTTATACGTCTAGATGTTACAGCTGTGAAAACGTCAAAAATCAATTTTTTTGATCAAAATTGAGGCTGACAGTTAACCTCTATATTTAGCAATGCACGCACACTAACACAAAGTGACATAGAAATCGCAAGACGTAGCAAACGAGTAAAACCTGGGCTGTTTTCATCGGTTCTATCTAGATATATAATTTATCTAAGTTGTAAATGTTGATTTAAACGAGTGGCAATGAGTTTCTTGCCACTTCTTCTCATTAAAGCTCAACCTTACCCGAAGTGGTGGTAAATGTAAAAAGAAAAAGAGTCATAATCATAAGTGTCATTTCCTTGACCAACATGAGTGAAGTGATTTTAAATAGATTTCATTAGAAAGGCAAATCTACTACGAATTTACTAGTATTTTATTGTTTTATTTACTCAGTGTGATTCTAGACTGTGTTTTTATATGTATTTAATAATAATATAGCAAACCAGTTTAAATTAACAGGCGATCAGCACAGGCTAAACTATTTATATAGGAACTGAGCAGTTTTAAAAATCTCACGACATTTCACAGAGTCGGGTCGAACAATTGGTTAAATCGATTCACGTAATTAATGGATGCCCTTAGTCTCTAGATTGAACGTGTCTTTTGCCTGTATTACACACACACACACACACACATTTTACAAACCGGAACCCATCATTGCAGCGTTGTTTCGCTGCAGAAATATTCTTGTACCTGAGATGAACACACAGTTACTTTTACTTTCAAAGCGTCGACGGGGCTATAGATTGACTCGTTGAATCTCACGACGGTCACAATACTGTAATAACAGTACTTTACCTTCGTACTAGAGCGCTCGGATCGACGCACGCACACATACACATGATTTACACGGCCGCCAAGCAATCTTGGGAAGAAAAGACTTGAGTGTCACGCCATGCGCCACCGAGACTGGTCGACCGCTGAGTCACGCCATTGTTCTATTACTTGTACTATGCCGCGGGCGATGGCGAGGGCTTGCTCGGAGTTTCCCTACGAGATCGAATCAGAAATGAGGAGATCCGTAGGAGAAGCAAATTCACTGACATAGCCCAAATGATTGCGAAACTGAAGTGGCAGTCGGCAGGGCACATAGCTCAACGGACAGATGGCCGTTGGGGTAGTACGTCCTTTAATAGCGACCACGGAAGACGTAGTGTTGGTAGGCCCCCACGATATGGACCGACGATCTGGTCAAGATCACCGGTAGAAGCTTGGATGAGGGGAGCGCAGGACCGATCGTCATGGCGATCTTTGGGGGAGGCCTTTGTCCAGCAGTGGACGTCTTCCGGCTGAAATGATACCACGGTGACCGGTCCAATCCTCGCTACCACGTATCAATGTGCTTTTGGTTTTCGAGTCCATATGTACCTAGGTCTATTCGACGGTCGACTGTTTATGTTCGGCAACCCTCTTATGATACGACTGAGAGAGTATGGACCGCAGTTGTCACCTGCCAGGTGAGGTTAATGATCATTTTCCTCTTCCATAATAAAATAATATTAAGCTAGTTTTTCTGCACACGAATTTCCTTTTCTAGCATACCTAGTGGCGCATATGTGAGCGTATACATTACAATAAGCGCTTGGTACTTTGTTGATAGTAAAGCTCCGTGGTAAATTAGGCCTTGACAACATACAAAGAACGACTAGGATCTGTTACGGGGATTTATTTTTTAAATTGAAAAAATGGTTTTGTTACTGACAAAATTGAAATAAAACTACGACAAACCTGCGTCGTTGAATGCAGAAAGTGAACTGAGGTCTGTACTGAGTTCACAACTTATGAAGGCTAGGAAATTAGTAAGGGAAGACGGGAGTGGTTATATGTATGGTTATTACTACTACTCGGACATAATAGAATGAAATATGGCTATAAGTCCCATCTCTTTTACTCCGCTCGTTATCACAATCTTTTGTTTCGTTCATAACCTTTCTTTTGTCGTCGTTCATTATAATGTGGATCCGGCCTAAAGCGCGTCTACTATTACTTATATACTGTGAACAGTGCGCAAAAGGGTATGGCTATATTCGCACTCAGTCATATAATTAGATGATACAAAGAATATGATAAATTTGTATCAAAATTAAGTATTTTACATATAATGTTGGAAATATATAGTGTACGATCTCGAATTCATATTTCAATTATTATGTGTAGGTAGGAACATTATTTAGTTCAATGTCAGATACTTTTTAACTTAAGCATAGCTTATTAGAGCAGCCCGACCCGACACGACCCGTCCTCGATACGTGTCGTTACTGTTCCGTAGCCGTGTCGTGTCGCCTCGGTCGCAACCTCGCTCCACGAGATGTCGAGCCAGCGCGGGAGCCTTCTTTGCACAGGCTTCCAGCAACATTATGGGTACCACAACGGCGCCTATTTCTGCCGTAAAGCAATAATGTGTAAACATTATTGTGTTTCGGTCGGAAGGGCGCCGTAGCTACTGAAATTACTGGTCAAATGAGAATTAACATCTTACGTCTGAAGGTGACGAGCGCCTGAGCGGCACTGCATTGTAATGAGCACAGCGCATCAATAACCATCAACTGAACGTCTTTCTCGTCCCGTCCCTTATTAAGGCCAATGTTTGCAGGGTATATTTACGTAAACATACATACAGACGAGTGGGATCCTCCGTTGTATTTATATCAATCGCTCATCGCGACGCTCATGTCGGTTTTATTCACCTCATAGGTACATTATCTGTTTATTTGACCGTAGTCAATTTAATTTAGAGTAGTCAGTTTAGAGACTATTCAAAAGCGCTTAGTTTAAGCGTAACTGACTTTGAAGTAAAAGTATACTCAAACATGGCAAAGGATAAAGAAACATTAATATAATAATTTAACTAACGTAAGTATTATTAATAAAATTAGGCAAATCAAATAGGTAATTCTTTCTTCTGTCGTAGTGCGAGTTGTATTCGTAGGCAGTCGGACTGCACCTGGACTTTACATCCACTAGTAAGTAGCTAATAATAGTACAAGATCCCAATGCTCAATTCTGCAGATATCTGATTTTTTGATAAAACTTATTAAATAAACCTTGAGGGAGTATATGTATGAGCGATATGTTACCTGTAAAAAAATTTGGCAGTGACTTGAAATTAATTTTCTGATATAAATACAACTATATGTTTTTTTTAATAAATTTTACCTCATTTTAAAGGAAATTATGTAAAGAACTGATAAAAAAAGAGTTGCCAGATCTGAGTCAGCCGCAAAATTCGGTTTGCCTTTCGTAAACTGGTTTAGTATTGTTGATTATTTAGTCACCTGTTTGTTTTAATTTAACGATGGTAAGTTAAACTTCTGTATTATTGCTCTTCATTCTGTGTGTTTGGGCTCGAGATGATAATCAGACAGTGACAGCAGCGAATGAGTCTAGACTCTAGCATGGCTCTAGACTCGAGAGTCTAGAACCATTCGGGGACGTACTCAACAACTCCAGCCTAGCGACTCTAAAAAAAAAGCGATTCACTCGATTGTATGAAACGTGCAGTCATTGATAGATTGACAGATGACGTTTTAAGGAACTGATCGCTTTCAAACTTGCCGGATTATACTTCGTCGCCAATCGCCATACTGTAATTACTACTGTTTCAAACTTATGTCAAATCACTGTACGTTTCATGCCTCTTATTATGTAGTAATTTACATCCTCTTTGGACAACTTATCTATGGATTGTTGGCGGGTCGGGTGCTCTAGCAAGCTAAAATAACGATCGATCGAATAACAATTATTAAAAAGCATTTAGCATTTTATACCACTATATATTATATTTTACGTGTTACTTTATATAGAAAAAAGGATTGAGTTGTTTTATGAAACCACGGTAAAAGTGAAACTTTTTCACATTATAAACATTTAACTAAAAATTTTTGGAATAATATTCCATTAAAAGTATAAAAATCGCTTTATCAATCTTAATTTTATACTTGGAAAATTGGAATGATAATGGGAAATAATAAAAGTAGACTAAGTCTCCAACTAATATTTTTATTGAAGCCCTGGTTAAAAATATTGATTGAAAAGGATTACATTAAACACTGACAAACAACATTTACATTAAACACTGACAGAAACAAACAAAATAGCGTGGAGCACTGGCACAAATGAGTAATAGTCTATACACTACACGGTCAGCTGCTGCGAACTATAGGCGCCGCCCGACCGTCACGCGACATGTAACACACAGACGAAAAAGTTTGAGACAATGTAATAAAAGTTTCACTTTAATAAATTATCAATTTAAAAGGCTTGGTGGTCGAAAAGTGCAGCTCTAATTTAATCTTTGTCTGTCTGTGAGGCTTGGCCTCAAATACGTAAATATGTAGAAATAACATGTTATGTTTGCTAGTCTTTGAATTATTAGCGATATAAGTTCGTTTTTAAGTTAAATACTCGACATGGCGATGACGACGTTCAATATTGTTTTATTTATAACGGAGATATTAAATTGAATTATGCTTTTGTATTCTAGTACACACAGTTATTTATTATTAAGTAAATATTCTTTAAATATGTTGTTTGTTTTATTTATAGATAAGTATCACGTGTTTCTTATTTAGAGTCTTGTACAAATTGGTTGAGCTATGGTACGAGCCCGAGAAGAAGGGAATGAAGACGATTGTCATGATTTTGGTCATGAACCACTCTCACGCATTTGCGAGGACAAAAATATAGTCGTCAACCACCAATTAAACCAATTATATACCTTACAAATTTTCTTGAATAAATAATGCATAGTTGGTATTTGTCAGTACTAGTTTACCAGTAGGAGGCCCCTTTGCACAGGATGCCGGCTAGATTATGGGTATCGCAACGGCGCCTATTTCTGCCGTGAAGCAGTAGTCTGTAAGCATTACTGTGTGTATCTGAAGGGCGCCGTAGCTAGTGAAGAGAGATATTAAATTTTATATGTCAAGGTGACGAGCGCAATTGTAGTGCAGTGTAGTGTAGTTTAGAATTATAGGGCTGTCAAGAATCCCGAGCGGCATCGCATTGTAATGGGCAGGGTGTATCAATTACCATCAGCTGGACGTCTGCTCGTCTCGTTCCTATTTTCATAAAATTACAAGGAAAGATTGGATATACCTACATAATATTATAACATGCAATGCAAGAGACGCGAACTTAGTTTAAACACTTCTAATAACTTGTAATGTTACTAAGTCCTAGTGCTATAATACAAGGTCTTACAGTCAATGCCCATCCCTCATCTATTATTTTTGTAGTGGCATTGCGCAACAAAAGATAAGCATCTTAGCTTATTGCAGATCTGGTTGTATTGTGACCTTTAGGAAAGAGAAAGGATTATGTACTTGTGTTAAAAAACTTAAAAGTCGAGAATTGGCCTTATTATTTTTATTAGTCTAATTAGACAAGGTATTACACTAGATACTGAACGTAGCGTTTTCTTCTCGACTTCTGGCTTAAATTATCTTTGCTAGCTACGGCGGCTAGTAGAAAGACGGTAATATAAATAAAAATAAAATAAATAATAAGAAATTTGTTGGGAAAAAGTTTCGCTTGAACGTAGTTTAAATTCTCTTTGCTAGACATAAGTCTAGTGCCGTGGCAAACTGCACGTAGGGTAGGTATTATTACTCGGCTTATGCGTCCATTAGACAGAGTTTTCTTTAAGTTGTGTTTCGATCGCGCTTTGAATACAACGCCACGCAATGACAAAGTGACCAGTGAAAAACTGTCCACATAACAGAATATCCAAACTTAAAAGGATGGTGTGTCGTATTTGGGGGTAGTGCCCCTTTAAATTAACAAAATTGTGTGAGTAACTAGACGTTTTCAATAATTTTACTAAATCTCTCTAGTCATTCCCTTATGACTGAGGATCGTGGTCATCAACAAGTGGTCCACACTTGGAGTGAATTATTTGTTTCAATAGCCTCTGTCCATCGCGGCCCTGACTACGGAGCTAAACCTCAGGGACCTGGAGTGTTTTGTTTGGTAGGTCCATCTGTTAGGAGATCGGCCTCTGGCTCGCTTGCCATTATTTTGCTAAATAAGTAATTACATTTGAATTGCTAAAACAAAAATATGGTCTTGCCTCCTGTTCGCGTCCGAGTTTCTAATGAGTATATATTTAGACTTAATATTACTGTCATGAAATAAGGTGTTAATTTGAATGAATGTTTTAATATTTTCTATATAAGTTAATTTGTACGTATATACAACGCCGCTCGGACATTTCATTGACTACCTTTTAATAGACAATTGGGAGTCTGTTTGTAGTACGTCAATACAACTGGTACATAAGTTTTTATCTATCCAGCAGACGATACCTAAATATAACAGATTCTACGCATCGGTTTTATTTGCATGATTCCGCTTTCCTTCCAAATCGGAGTAGATGTCTTCCAAGCTCCTCATCTTGGTTTCCGGAACGCACAGTATCAGGTAGAACACGTTGGTGAGACACACTGCGCTGAATAACCAGAAGGTGGAGTGGTAGCCGATCCAGTTGTTGAGTGGTGTGAACAACATTAGCAGGGCGAAGTCTGTTCCCAGCGAAATGGCCATTATTAGAGTTGCAACTGTTCCTCTTAGCTGTGAAAAAAGTATTTCATGTTATGGAAACTAAACATTTTTTTTTATGAAAATAAGGGACTAGACGAGCTGAACGTTCACCTGATGGTAATTGATACGCCATGCCCATTACAATGCAGTGCCGCTCACGATTCTTGAAAAACCCAAAACTTCTGAGCGGCACTACAATTGCGCTCATCACCTTGAGACATAAGTTCTCTCATTTGCCCAGTCATTTCACGGCGCCCTTCAGACCGAAACAGTAACATTTCTGCTTCACGGCCGAAATAGACGTCGTTGTGGTACCCATAATTTACCTGGCTTTCTGTGCAAAGGAGCCTCCCACTCCATAATCTCAGATGAATAAATGTATTTGTGGCCACAAAACAGTACAAGTTCAATAACTCTTTCGCGCCAAAAATATGTGTGGTCATATAGACTTTAGGGCACTAAGGACTTTCTATAATTTCATGGCAGCCATTTTTTTATTTTTCATTGGTTAACTATTGTTGTTATAGCTGCAATAGTTATACCATGGCATATACTAGCTGACAGCCCCATAAAGGCTGGGTCAGACCGGATGCGTATGCGTGACTACTACGTAACAACGTCGTAGTCACCCGCGTAGTTACGGCGTAACCCAATGTCACACCGGGTTACGCATACGTCTTCGCTTACGCTTACGCAATCGAGCTGAGAACGCAACGCAGGCCCCGTGCCCGGCTGCAGCAGCCATATTACTGTTTTTGACGCTGTTGTGCACGATGTTTCACGAAGATATAATATACCCAATATGGACCTAGTAGTTCATCTGACGAGGAAGAAGCAATATTACAACTATTGTGCCAGAATACTTCTGCGTGTGCAAAAAGAAAATCTCCCATAATAAACTTTTATACGATACATTTTTGTAGTCTTTACTTTTTGGATTGTATATACGCAATTTCAATAAGTTTTTCTTTTTTATCGCTATTCATTACTAATCAAAACAAAACAAAAAACCACTTTTTTGTAATAAAATACAACTGACTGCAATTTCGCGCGTAGGGCAACGCACAGCAAAGGTACGTGCGTGTTCAAATTTGTTCGGTGTAACGTCCAAAATGGCGCGCGATTGATTACAACGTCATCAACGCGACGTTGCCGTTCTGCTCTGCGTAAGGTAGGACGTAAGTCACGCAGCCTGTTTGTGTCTTGGGAGCTGCGTTGCGTAGGGCTACGCATTACGTCGACGCGCACGTCTACGTTACGCAAGCAGTGTGTCCTGTCTCATACATTTCCATACATTACAACTCAGTGGTACGTGCGCGTCTACGCTTACGTCTACGCATACGCATCTGGTCTGCTCCAGCTTTAATGCGTGACCGATTTTCATTTGTCAGTGTGTACGTTAGTTAGTTTAGTATTGAATATTCTAAAGAGCTAATGTTGAGCGTGGCTGACTGTTTAAGACCTATGAATCAAATACGGTTCCAGTAACAATAACGCTTACTTTTTATTATCTTTATTTTATCTTGCTGTATCTCTATATGTATAATCGTATTATAAGTCTACTAGCGGACCCGACAGACGTTGTCCTGTACACACGTCTTAAATTTTAAAAATCGGATCAGTCGTTAGGTTTAGTTCACTACCATACACATGGGCAGGAGAATTATAAATGGACTGAATAGAGAATCTAAGTCGATCTCAAATTCACTGGAACACATAATAAAATCATCAAAATCAGTTCAGCCGTTTTGGAGGTAGTTCAATCGTGAATCTAAACCATCCTCGAATCCACTTGAACACACACAAAATATTTCATTCAAATCGGTCCAGCCGTTTAGGAGGAATTCTCATTGTCAACACACGTACAGAAGAATTATGTATGAGTTATACATATGCAGCTGTATAATTATTGCAGTTTATGAGATACATCCCGCTGATAGATCGACGGACAGACGGACTTATATAAGAGGGGGTTAATTCGCAAGAGGCTCACGTCATGGGGAGAGTGAGCCAACCGCCCATGGACATCCGCAATACCCTGGCATTGCGGATACTTTGACCATGGTCAAGAGCGGCCTAAAAGTGGGGAGTATCCTCCAAGCTTGAATGAAGGTTACAAAGAATATAAATTATTATTATTAATTACACTAAACACTCATAGTAGGTAGGTAACTAAATTTTTTCATTAAAACGAATACGCATACACACACAGTTACCCACATTCCCACCTTCACACTCATACTCATACATCACACACACACACACATATTTGTGTATGTATGTATACAAATACTCACTTGCATCTTTTCGAATTCAATCTTGGTGTTTAACTGTGTTGAATGCTTAAAATTCGGGCCTATAAAATCTTAATCCCCTTTTGGCTGTCAGATCACATTTTTATGTATTATTTAAATATTCTCAAGAGCTGTGGATTTTGTATAAATAAATAAATATAAATGCAGGGACTAAAATACTTATTTGCAGCGAAGATTAAACACTTAATGCACAGTGCGTAAATTTATCTCTAACAAAACCGGAATATTACAACTTACTTGAAAACTAAACATCTCAGTCATAATAACGAACGGCAGAGGCTGTAGTCCTGACGCATCAGCGAAGATGGAGACACAGAGAGCCAGGATCGGCACCCAGCCGGGCATATGAACTTCCACGGTCTGCAAGTAGAACCACACTCCCAGCAGACACATGCTGAAGCCTGCTGCAGCGCTGGTTACCGCGAGCAAAGGCTGCATCGATTAAAACATATTTTTCATGTAGGAATAAATAATAAAGCCAAATATTATGAAAACCGCAATTAAATCAGTTGAAGGTCCAATCACATATATCAGTGAAGTCGCAGATCCGACACAGTATCAGGCTAGCGACACTTCACACTCTCTAAGATTCACACGATTGTATGAAACGTACAGTCCATTGGCAGATTGACAGATGACGGCTATAATCTTGTAAAATAAGGAGATAGCCGAAATCCACTACGTTTTAAGCAACGAGATGAGCCCTAGTTACACCGCGTCCAGGTTTTTTTTTTGAGAGAAAGAAATACTGTTACGTATTTACGCTCGGAACGGGGCGTAATAACGTAACGGGGCGTAAAATGTCGGCCTCGAGTGTCCGCGTAAGCGGACACCCCATACCGACTAAAACCTCCTCTATGCTGTTAGTCAGGCTTTTACAGCGACATAGGACATGGGCCGTGGCATCTTGACATAAAACAGAAACGGCCAAAATTAAGTAGGAGTGTAAGTAGTACTATCTGATATCAAAATAAACAGCCTGTAGGAAGAGTAAGGATACAGCTGATAAAAGATGGTTTATAATGATGCACAAAAAAAAATGATCATCACACTAGCATAGTAATAGTGCCAGGCGTGTGTACACCGACACCCCAATACTTCAGTTTAGCAGTCAGGGCAATCACCATAACCACTATACCAGAAACCTTGCCAAAAATTCTTAACAACCATTATTGTAATTTCAAAGTTGTGTCTTAATAAAATAAGTAAATACTATTGAGGTAAGGTTTTGTACACTGTTTATCATACTCATATATAATAGTATAAATATTTATTTGTTATCATCATTTTTAAAATCATCTTTTATAATTAGAATCTCATCCAGAAACGATGCAGGAAACGAGGCTCAGTCTCATCTTGATGCCCTGCCCTAAATACCATCCAACAGACATTTCATGTTCACAGCAACCAACAGAATGTCAACATTGCAACAGTAACCGGCAAGATCAGCTCGAGTATTAGAAATCGATGGGTCAACCAGATAAGTTTTTCTAATTGTGTGCCTTGATTGTATCCTACCCCGAAAAAGGTACTTATTTTGAACAAAATTTTGTATTCTCCGGAGGCCTAGTTCAAGTCTCCAGGTATCTCAGACACTAATTAATGTTTTCGCACATTACGATGAACGTACTGCACAATTTACACAACGACTCTCTGGAGTATAATATGCTGTAAATGCGATATTAAAATCTATGAAATAAATTAAATAATTATAATAATGCAATGAAAACTTTCACGCATCTCGAAAGAAACGAACAATACGGAATTCTGTTTTGACAACATGAAAATCAAAATGACAGATGCACAGTTCACAGATATAGACTTTGTCTATGTTACTTTATTCCATTGCACGGTAATATTAAACTATGTACTTCATTCTAAATTAGTATAATATCTAAAATAATAATTGAAATGAGGTTCATGGATCCAATAGATATTTGTTACTTTTCAAAAGCCGATAATCACTGTTACCACCACATTTTGCAGTAATATTTTTATTTTCTCACATGAATGTCACAAATGTTTCATTGTACGCATTTTATTGCCATGGTGACCATTACTGTATACAGGAAATGTATCAAGCGTTTGCCTTTTTATTATAATTTCATGAACCCGGTAAGATTTTGCAACAAAATATGGCCTTTTGACAATAATAAATTAATTACAATTTTACTAGCATAATACGATTAATAAACATCACCATAGCCAGTGAGCCAAAAAAAATGTCTCCTTTCATCATGCATGCATGGAATTAAATAAAGCTTTATTATTATTACACTATGATAATTTTTATAGCGTTTAAGAAAGTCTATAATATTTGTACTTACCTATAGATAAATCTTACCTTTCTACCAACCCGGTCGACGAGCTGACATGCCAAAAATGACCCAATTATCTGCACCACAGCTAGTAATATCGACTGCTTGTTCGGCGATAACCCAACACTGCTCCCAGGGTCTTTACCGGCCTCCGCGAAGATGTGACTGGCGTATACCAGCACGGCGATACAGCCACAGAACTCACGAGCCAGGTTTACTATGAGAGCGACCCAGAATGCTTTCATAGCCGTCTTATTGGCAACTGTGGAAATATAAACATCATATTATATTACATAGATACATATTTTTACAAAGATGTAAAAAAAGCAATTAAAAAAAAGGTTTTAGGAAAACATGACGTAAATGAAACTTTATACACGAAATAACGTATAAATAACAGCAAATTATTGAAAGCTTAAAAAAAGTTGAAATAAATGATTCAACTTTTCAACTTCACCCCTACTACGCGGCCGTTTGTAATGCGACCTGCGATAGATGGACGAAACAATTCTTATTCTTCAACTTTAAATCTATAATTACCCCATCTGACATGAATCCCTAATGTTAAACATTGCAGCAAAGATGTGGGAAATAAAACTGTTAAGGCTTAAGACATATGCACATACACTCAGAGACACATACACTCATACACACAAAATCTATATATATATATGTTATAATATATAAAATATATTTATATGTTAATTTTTTTATTTTGATTTAATCATAGTTTAATTAGAGCATTAAATGTTGTACCATAAATAGTGTGAACCTGTAATTGGCAGTCGGCCATCGCATAATATTTTTGTAATTACTTCAATTTTTGGGAGAGGTTATGCCAAGAGTCAAACAAGCAATTCCTTTGTGATGATAGGGATAAGTTGAGCTTCGGTGATGCAAAAGTATGTAATAATATAATATGTTAGTTTATTCTACGCTCTCTTGGCCGCGGAAAATATCGCGAGGTAAACCTATACACTGGCAATCTGCAACTGCGCGTTTTGTGCAAAACTTCTTGCCTCGCACAGCCACTTTGTGGAATCAATTTCTATCTGCAGTTTTCCCGAACCTTTACAACTTAGGGACCTCCAAACATATACCTTGAAGGCCGGCGACGCATCTCTTGTCTATTAAAATTATATTAAGGTTTCTAATATATTTTTTTTTCTAAACTGAATAGTTTGCGACAGAGACACTTTCAAAGTGGTAAATGTATCTCCCGCCCCCCTGTAACTTCTAAAATAAGAGAATGATAAAACTAAAAAAAATATATGATGTGCATTACCATGCAAACTTCCGCCGAAAATTGGTTTGAACGAGTTCTAGTAAGTAGTTTTTTTAATACGTCATAAATCGTTAACCGCAATTTGCCTTTCATTCAATCACCTCAAATAGAAAAAATACACTATAATTAAATCATCGATCAAAGTTACAACGTAGTACAAGAACTTTTATATTCTGTTACTTGCTGTTACGGAACCCTTTATGGGCGAGTCCGACTCGCACTTGGCACCTTTTTAATATTGTAAATAAAAAATGATCGAAATTATTAAATAAACGTTTCAATATTGAATTAAAAATTAAGTTCTTTTTTTTATTTGGTGACTACAGTCTATTCTTGACTACGCAGATAGAGAAAACAAGACCTCTGGACTAGAATCCGCTTCCCAAAAGCGATATGTAATTCTAATTCTCAACTACAAAATTAAATCAAAATAAAGCATTAAATTATAATTGATTCATTGACATGCCCGTGTTCCCATTCTACGGAATGAGAACTATAAACACAATTTCAGACTTATCCTCCGAATTGAGAGTGACCTCCTATCTTTGTGTAATGTCCTTGATATTCGATCCCGGCGATCATTTTCAATTTGCCAGCATAATAATTCAGTTGGCCACTGTTTGTTGAGTGTCAACTCAGTCAAGTGACGAAGTCAATTGGTCGCGTCATTGATCGCTGTTCTGATTGTTTTGCTTTGTTTTACATATTGTCATAACAATATTATATAATACTAGTAGTGGTCGCCCACGTAGATATATAGGTAGTAGTAGTAGGGTAAATATTATTTCAGTTAACTTTATTTTTTGTTTGTGAAGCGATGTAATGTGAACACTAAATTATTTTCATCGCTTTAGAATTAAAGTATTTTTATTCAAAATAGGATTTAAAATCACTTATTGAACGTAAAAGCTACCACCCATTTGAAATAGTATCACTCAGACCTGAGAAAACGGGCGAGAGAAACTTCACCGGTTTCTCTTTTTTATACAGCCGTTGTAAAATTCTATTTGATTGAAACGAGTGGCCGTTGAGTTTCTTATATGTTCTTCTCACGAGCTCAACTTTTAACGAACATATGGTAAATTCAGTAATTTAAGAAATATTTGAAGTGACGATTCAAAAGCTTAAGCTTAGTTTAAGCCTACTTGAATAAAGTTATTTTGAGTTTAACTTCATAATTTTGTGCAAATTTATAATGCGAATAGCCTGAGGGCGGCCCCACTCCATTCCCAATCTGTGGTATCATTAAGAAAATCACTTACCTTTACCATATAAACATCTTTTAACCATTCTGTTGAAATTCATAACACTTTTTGAACATTTTCTAGGATCGTGTTGTAAAAGCATATACATCGCCCCAACAAAGACAATTACAGGACTTACACGAGTAATGTTTGACGACCTGTATAGCCGAGTGGCTAGCGATCCTACCTACAAAGCTAGAGGTCCCGGGTTCGAATCCCGGTAGCTGCAAGCAATTTATATGATGAATATGGTTTGTTTCCGAGTCATGGATGTTTATATGTATTCATGTATGTTTATGTAAGTATTTTGTATTAACGATATCGTTGTCTTGCAACCCATAACACAGGCTATATGCCTAATTTGGGGCAAGATAATTTGTGTAAAAGTGTGTCAATATTATTATTATTATTAATGTGAATAATTTTACAACACGATCTCAGAAAATACCTATCGGTACAAAACGAGGTGTTGCGAAACTATATAGTTGTAAAAAAATCTGTGTAGTAAAGGTTACAGTAGTATAAATTACTTTCAACCGTAATACTTACACAAGAGTTTTGGTGAAAATTTCAGTTCCGATGTTGTCTGTTCTATCATAAGCCGGTCAACTGCATTACATATTGAGGGGTCAGTGTCAGGCACTGACCGCAGCCAACCTAGAACCTTTGCAGCTTCCTGAAATAAGATTTTTTTTTATTTATTATTCAATGAACAAAATTATCTTAATATATATAATAATAAAGTGCTTGCAAAACCTCTAAGGATTATGAGCGAGGGGTAAGTTCGCATTACAATAATTATATTAATTACTTAAGACTTCATATAACTTAAAGTAGTAATTTACGATCACATTGACGAGCTAGTAGTATTATTTATTTATTGATTTTAAAGGAACAAACGGTCATATACAAATAATAAAATCTAATAGACTAATATAGTCCCATAAATTACTATACAAAAATAGAAAAATTTGAGCTTAAAAGTTTTTTTCGTTTTTATAATTAAAATAAAATTTTGCCAACTTCTTTCTTATGTCTAATGAAGGCTATATGAATCTATCTATAAATCTAAGTCACAAAGAGTATTATTGTACTAACTGCATGAACGATTTTCATATGAGTTTCTAGCATAATTTTTGCAAGAATATTTTTTCTACAAGGATTCTTTTTACCGTGATGAGGTTCTGGGAACTAAAAAGTTTATTTTTGATAGTAATGTTTCAGAGTCTAAATGGTTATTAACTATTTTGAAAATAAAAATAGAGTCCAAATAGTTGCGACGCCTTTCTAATGTATGAATAAGATGCCGGGTTGAGGCAGTCTCGTAGTCAACGAAATGTGCGAAGTGCGATATTCTAGTGACTTCAAAAATTTATTTTGAATTTTTTCAAGTCAACATAACAGAACAGCGTACTGAGGATTCCACACTACACTTGCGAATTCGAAAATGCTGCGGACGAAAGAGTAACTTTGTGAGTAAATGGCTGCCTGAATGGCCGAGCAAGGCACAGAATGATTCGTAACTGTTGACCCTCCCTACACTGTGATCCACGTGATAGTTAAACCGTAGCTTTGAGTCAAACATAACACCCGATTTATAACGTAATCAGATAAAACGTAATCGTAAATAATAGGGGCTATGCTTACGACTAAATGTTATTACGTTCACTTTTTGGGATTTAAAAATAATTGATTTCTAATACCTTTAAAATGTTCTAAGTCTTGTAACTTAAGGAAGTCAAAACGATTGGCTATAGTTCTATAACTCTTAGTGTTATCAGCATAAAGAAGGTGACCCGTATTTCTGAACAGATGTCTATCTCATTTTTATAAATGGTAAATAAAAAAGGACCGAGGTGTGACCCTTGAGGAATGCCAGAAGACAATTCAAGAAATTTGGAGGTGTAACCTTTTAGATCCCCGTGAATACCGAATTCTAATAGCTTGTTTATTAGCGTCATATGGCTTATTTTACCTAATGCTTTTGAGAAGTCGGTATATATAAACAAAACCAGATTCCAGAGAAGTAAGAAGATATACAGAGCAAGTATAACAGAGCAAGAATCCGTGTTGTTGGGGTGAAACATGACGAGATACAATCAAACAAAGTTTGTTAGCAATATTTTTTCAAAATTTTTGCGAAGAACGCTTTGTTTTGAGATTGGAAAGTGTTGGCTTATGTCATGTTCATCTACACTTTCAGGAATAGGGGTAAAAAGTGCCTTTTTCCAGATGTTTGGGAAATTACCTTCATGCAGTGATTTTTTAAATACGATGAAAAGAGATTCAGACAATTCCTTTGATAATTTCGATATAAATAGGGAATGAATTGCGTCAGCTCCGCCCCTCTTGTTAATGTCAATTAAACGAAGACTTTTCCTCAGATAACCTTATATAATTTTTGTACCATCCCGTTTGTATTTTTTTAAAACGTAACAGTTGAAACTCCTGAGAGCCTCGAGGGTCGTTATACAATTTCCACTTAGAATTTGTTTTAGCCTTTTCCTGAAAAACCTTAATGAGCTCGAGAGTACCATTGTGGATATCTATTATCAATACATACTTTCCGTGTAGGTACATAATTTTCAAACTAACTACACCGATGCATATAATATATTATACGGGAATTCAAAAACGTCGATATACAGTAGTGATGACGGAGGAATTGTTCATCTACCTTTTTGTTCGGCTTATAGTCTGAGGTTTTCCTGTTTCGTTATGGTGGACTTATGCTTAAGTTGAGCTCGCTTTTAAAGCGATGTTCATAAATAGGGACTTCGACCTAGGTACCTGCTAAGTCTGAGCAAAGTCTTAGTATCATGATCATCGTCATCAGCCGGAAGACGTCCACTGCTGGACAAAGGCCTCAAAGATTTCTACGACGATCGATCCTGTGCTGCCCTCATCTAACGTATTCCGGCGTACTTGACCAGATCGTCAGTCCATCTTGTGGGGGGCCTTCCCACACTGTTCCCACAACCTCAGTGTCTTCCGGTACGTGGTTGCTTTTCGAGAACTTTACTGCCCCAACGGCCATCTGTCCGTCAAACTATGTGCCCTGCCCACTGCCACTTCAGTTTCGCAATCATTTGGGCTATGTCGGTGACTTTGGTTTTCCTACGGATCTCCTCATTTCTGTTCCGATCTCGCGGGGAAACTCCGAGCATAGCCCTCTCCATTGCCCTCTGAGCGACCATGAGCTTTCACTTAAAGCCCATGGTAAGCGACCACGTATGTGATGTATATGAGCCTAAGCTTATTTTAATAACAGAGAAATAATCATGTACCTCATTTCTTCCACTTTTCACTAAGTATGAAGGTGAGTCTGGTAGCCGTAGCAAAATACAAAAGTGTATGAGAGGCACGGCGAGAAGTATCCATAAAACCATGTTGTACGGCAGAAGATCTCCCAAAATGAAGACTAGGAGATTACCCGCAGTCTGTGAATAAAATGTGTAATATATATATTATACTAGCTGACCCGACAGACGTTGTTCTGTATATAATAAATAAAATAATGTTTTTATATGAATTTGTCAATAATATATTATCATAACATTAAAAATTACTTCGTAAAATATGCACCCTGCTGTCGTAATGAAATTGTTTCACAGCTGTCAAACCGTGCGTCAATAAATTCTCTCATAGAAATTATGTATGGACACATCAAAGGAAAAACAAATTTGTTGTTTTTATTTAATTTAGCAGCATTTTCCTATTTATTCACGTTTTATACCTTCCCTGGACTTCCACAAATAATTCAAGACCAAAATTAGCCAAATCGATTCAGCAGTTCTCGAGTTTTAGCGAGACTAACGAACAGCAATTCATTTTTATATATATAGATTATTAGCTTATTAGCTTTTGTTAAAAAGGCATAAAAGGCATTTATGTTCTCAAAATTGAATCCTTTAGAATTCTAAAGGATTCAATTTTGAGAAAAAGAATTTTTTTTGATGTCATTTTTAATACTATTAGCGTTTCCGACACAAATGGCACTCTGAGAGAGAAGAAACGGCGCAAGAAACTCCCAGCATTCTTTTTTTGCGCTCTTTTTAATAAAATATACAATGTTGTGCTGTCATTGTAAATATTCATAATCTAGTCTCAAGCAATCCGATCCATTAGATATTCAACTGTGGAGTAGTAGAATTTACGACAGAGCCATTTTTTACTAAAACATTTAAATTTATTTGTAGATAATGCCTGAACAGTGGCTAGCAAGTGTAACTAGCCGTGATTGAGATTAATTGGGATATCGTATCCCAATTAATATTCACAATATATTATAACGAATATTATTTGCTTTTACTTTATATATTAATAGTTTGTTGCGCCCATTCTTCTCAGGTCTGAGGCATTCTTTTTTGAATGAGTGGTTTTTGACTTTTAATAAGTGATATCACATTCTATTTTGAATAAAAATATTTGAATTTGAATATAATATTAAGTATTACAATTATTGCTTTGGCTTAATGAACATGTTAACAACATAATATTAACCAGGAGACAATCGAAAACGTTCGAGCTAAGGATAATCCTTAGACTTTATACTTAGACTGGCCATAAATACACTTACAGTTAAAAATAAAAATAAACGTTACGGGTTAATACTATGGGGAAACTCCACTAATATTTCAAATGTTTTTCTGGCACAAAAAAAATGTATAAGAGCTTTATGCAATGTCAGTCCTCTAGAATCGTGTAGACCATTATTCAAAAAGCACCGTCTGTTAAAGCTTACTGGTCTATATATATTAGAAAATTGTATGTTCATTAACAAGAGATCCAACTCGCCTTCTGATGCCATACTGTAGAACAGCGCTTCATCAAAATAACGCAAATGTTATGTGTAATAGGGTCTTTAACCACCTTCCAAAGAATATTAGAGAGATGCCTAAAACATTAATGCATAAAAAATTAAAGTTATGGCTAATTATAGATAAATGCTATTATAGTTTAAAAGAATTCTTTAGCCAAAAATAATAGTATTTAAATGTAATTTTTTGAGAGGTACCTACAAACTAATGTTTATTTAATATTGTATTATAATTAAAACTATTTAATGTCTATTAGTGACGTATAAATATAAAAATTCCAATATTGACAATCAAATATTTGTATGCCGATATATTGGCGAATTGTGCTGTACACCAATTAACTGTTAACAACTATGTTACCACGATCCAAACAAATAAATAATTTCATTTCATTTCATTTCAAAAAACAAAATATTACATTAGAATTTAGAATCTGTCATTTTTATAGGGTTATACATTGAGTTTTCTCATTTTGGCGCCAATACATTGTTCTAGTTATATATGTTACTGTTGTGTAATTAGGGGTATTAAAACACGAATGTGGTGATAATAGTATCACATGAGTGTTTTAATAGCTAATTATAAACAGTTGCATACAAGACTTTATCTACACCCAGAATATGAATCCTCTAAACGATTCTGAAACAGTTAGCTTACTGCTAACATTAAAACAGCCAGTCCTAGTAGTAACCTAATATCATCCGTTACTGATTATATACAAATAAACTAAGTATAAATGAAAGAATTATTAATTTTAGTAGTAATTTACATTTTGTATAGTGCAATTATTAAAATTCACTTGAATATTATGTTATTTTGAAGCGTTTTAAATATCCGGCGGTATGCTGTCAAAACTTGAATCGCTCATTTTTCTTGAAAAAATGGCGGGGTTTCGAATAACCTACTTTTTTTTACGGCGCACCATGTTCTGGTAGTTTGGAACGCGCGTAAACAAAAATATTATTTTTTTGAAATTCATACAGATACCACGCATCGAGCAATGAGAATGTGGCTGTTTGTTGAAACTCTTTGTGCATGAAGGGATCGAAAAATAAAACCAAGGAGTGTTGTTATGAAATTTAGTACAACATTTCAACACTCTTTTGGATGATGTAATGGTTATTACGACATTGGGTGTTTTAATGTTGGTAATAAGCTAACTGTTTCAGAATCTTTAATAGAGGATTAAAAGCATGGGTGTAGATAAAATATTTTACGATATTAAAATGGAGTGGGGTGATAAAGAGAACCAAATCGCTGTGATTGCATTACACAAAGTAGGTACCACACGCTTTGTATAAGTAAAATGTTTGTATACCGGGCTATTAATAGGTATAATGAGACCACCTCTGTTTTGAAAGAATACGAAGAAATCCTGTCCGAAAGCAAAAGATTTTATCTCGGGAGATGAAGTTAGCAACTAGAACTATGTCGCGTATTTTAAAAGATGACTTAGTACTTGCAGCCTATAACAGATGTACTGGTCATTTCGTAACTGATATTTAAAAAAAGAATAGGGTGGTAAAATCGAAACGATTACTGAAGCGGTACGCAAAGGGAGGTTACAGAAAAAATTTGTTTACGGATGAGATTTTTTTTATAATTGAGCAAAATTTAAAAAACAAAATGTCCGTATTTATGCTCAAAGCTCTAAGGAAGCTTCCCGATTAGTCGACAGAGTGCAACGTGGGCACTATCTGATTTCAGTGATGGTTTGGTGGGGTATTAGCTATGAAGGAGTGACTGAGCCATTTTTTGTGTCAAAGGTATCAAAACGTCGGCACAAATATATCAAGAAACCATTCTTGAGAAGGTAGTCAAAATGGTCCTTCCAGCAACACTCGACACCGGGTCAAAAAGCTCGGTGTACACAGTCTTGGTTGGAAATGAACGTTGGATTATGATTTATGGTCAGTTTTAGAGAATACGACTTATATGCCTTGAAAATTATTCACTGTCAATCGTTCGGATTGTTTTAGGGACTCCAAATTATCATGGCGTTTAGAGCAAGCCGTACTCTCTAAAACTGAGCATAAATCATAATCCAGCGGATTAAGATCGGGACTAGACGACGGCCAGTCTTCAGCTCTGATGTTCATGTACAACTTTAGTTAAAGCATTGTTAACAACATCAAAATTTGGTATGCCACGGTGTATTTTAAACATGAGTGATGTATCATCAGCAAACAACACAATTTGATATTTATCCTTTGCAATATAAGGGAGATCAATTATATAAATAAGGAATAGAAAAGGGTCCTAAAATCAAGCCCTGTGGAACCCCCATTATAACTGTTGATCCAGAGGACCGCTTTCCATTGATATCGCTGTATAATAAAAATCTAGTGCCCTAGATTTCGTTAGGATAAACATTATAACTTCTACACAAAGCTACACTCAAAGCACCAAATATATCGCTACACACAAATTGTCAAAATATAGAACCATCCAATGTGTTCAAAAATATGGATACATTTACGGAAAATGAACTTTCAGCGTAAGAAGAACATAGGATTTAAATAACAAATTTTAACTTCTGTTGACATATCATAGGCACATAAATGAATTTGCCAGAAACTGTCATAATCATAATGTTAACACCAGGAACAGACATAAGCTTATAATGCCTACTACTCGACTAAGTCGAGTTAACAAGTCTTGTGGGGCGATGTATATGCTTTTACAACAGGATCCCAGAAAATGTTCAAAACAAAAGTATTACGTTATTCAAAAGAATTGTTAAAAAACGTTTGTGTGGTAAAGGTTACTATAGCATAAATGACTTTCTTAATAATACCACAGATTAGGAATGGAGCGACTTTCCTCAGGCTATTAAATAATAAGTTTAATTGTACAATGTTACTTTGTAAATGTTACTTTAATTGTAAAACATATTTTTGATGAAAAAAAAGCCCGCTGAGTTTGTTGCGCCCATTCTTCTCAGGCCTGAGGCATTCATTTTGGAATGGGTGGTAGTTTTTTTTGACTTTCAATAAGTGATTTCACATCCTATTTTGAATAAAAATATTTGAATTTGAATTTGAATATCATATTAATATCAACATTGACTATAAACATGCAGAGACAGAGCTCTGTTCCGTTACAGTAGATGAATCAATCCATACACATTGTTAGAAGGAGGAGTCACATACCTGAGAAAATATAACGAAAGTACCCGTCATTCCTCGTATGCTGTCGTCACTGATCTCCTTAACGTAGAGCGGGCACACCACAAATCCTCCTCCTGATCCAAAACCAATGAGTGCCCTTGCACCAATCAGTGCAATAGGATGAGTGTATATTAGTTTTACTGCCCATCCTAACTATAACAAAATTTAATGACGTCCTTTATTTATTTCAAGGAATATCAACAGCTATCTACACAAAATAAAAATACAATAAAAACTTAGAGCTGATTACAGATATTCACTAATAGACAATAAAGTAGAAGAAGCAAAATTATAAACATGTAAAATTATAATCTAATAATATAAGCACACTTAATATTTACAGGTTAGGATTCAAAAAATGTTTTCATGATACATTGTTTCATGGCTTTGACAGTTGTATTAAAAATATCAAAATTAATTATTATTTCACTGCTTAGTTTATTATAGGTGGAGCTAGCTCGCAAGATATAACTATTGCTCCGGTAGTTATTAGATGATTGAGGTACATACAATAAACGGCTATAGCGTAGTGCAGTTGACGAAGTTCTCAATGAAATTGTCGAAAGAAGATATGGACAATCAACCTTATTTTGAGCTATTTTCAAGATGAAAGCAATGTCAGAGATCATATTACGTCGTTTCTCAAGCGGTAGTAAATGTTGCTTTTCACAATGCTGCTCGTAGGACTTTGAATTTGAATTTAGTAAATCAAACATTTTAAAATTCATTTATTCAATTAGATTGATAGACAAAATTACACGTATTACTATTAAAAATCTAATTAAAAAACAAAAAAACTTTATTCAAATGGGCTTAAATTAAGCGCTTTTGAAACTGAGCTCGTGAGAAGAACATACAAGAAACCCAACGGCCACTCTTTTAAATCAATGAGAATTTTATATTGGCTGTAAATATATATAGCAAATAAGTTTGTAAGATACATCCAATATAATAGGAACCATGTTCAAAGTTAAGATGTGGTTTTAAATTTCAATATTTCATAAAAATTAATAAAAAATAAACTGTTAATAAACATAAATTATCGTATTTTGAATGCATCAACCTTTACAGCTTGAATTCATTGTTTGTGTAAGGATGATTCATGAACATGATGGTCGTGATTACTGTCATAATTAGTAATCGTACAAAAAAAACAATGATTTATAAACAATAACACGTCGACTAGGCACCACAAGCAGCACCCGTTCACGAGTTAACGCACATATTTGGGGGAAGGAAACGACCCGGCACACGACGCCGATGCAAGCAATGCCATTCCACTTTCCACATTCCACTACTGGCATGTTCTAAGGCCTCGAATTCGTCTCGTGCTCACATACTACTCCTTTCTAGAACTCCCTTCCCTTAGACATACAAAGCAGTTTTGCTATAGAAAGATAAGCAATTTGTTATATTTTAAAGTGATAACCCTCGCTTCTGGAATTCATTATGTCGAGATACCAAGATTTATGAACGATACGTCACTCGAACAGTTGGCTCAGTGGAAGAGCGATCGGACGGAACCCGAGAGGTCGCGGGTTACAAATTTGATTTGTAATAAGTTAATGCCTTTTTAAAAGAGTATAAGTTGTGTATTAAACCCAGAATTACAATTTATTCAAACAAAACACTATCTTATAACTTTATTTACAATACTATGATTACATTAGATTAAATTTTACCCAGTTGAGTTTATTTATGTGGATACTAGCCGTTCCCGCCCGCTTCGCTGGGCGAATTTTAAAAGGAAGGAACGTTGAAATTTAAAAAATAAACCAAAGTAGCCATAAACAATCTAGGATAAATTTCGCATCGAATGGTGGTAGTTTCATGTCGATACGATCAGTGGTTTAGGCTTGAAAGAGTCTCAAACAAAGACCATTTTCATTATATATATAGAAGATACTCACAGAAATGGGAATAGATGCGCATAGCAAAGCATTCTTTCTTCCAAACTTATCTGTTGCCATGCCGTATATGAACACAGCGATGGGTGCAAAGATGAACATAATAGAAGCCATCCAGGAGACGTCCTCTTCATTGAGCGGGAATGGAGCTGGTGACGAGTCTCCCATGAGTAAGGCCTTGTTTGGGGATATCCAGCCCATGGCTGATCCATATGCAACGATTGGCATACACACTGGAAATAAATGACACAATAAAATTGGAATTAGAATACTTTTATTCAAATTAGGTTGTGATATTACTTAATGAAAGTCAAAAACTACCACCTATTCGAAAAGGTATGCCTCACACCTGAGAGGAACGGGCGCAAGAAACTCAGCGGGTTTCTTTTTTTTATGACTTGATGTCACGTTTCTATATAAATGTTAATATCCGACCGAGCCTTGCTCGGATTTTTAAGAATGAACAAAACTTTAACAAAAAAAACTAATAGGACATCTGGATTCGAACCGGAGTCTTCTGTTTTCCGGATCACCCAATGTCCCATCTGAGCTATTATAGTCTTGTATACGAGTGTATTATATCCGAGGGGGACTATTTTGAAGGGGACAAAATAGATATTGATGAATAAATAAACATTTTTTTCATGAAACAAAAATTCTCGTTATTTTTTGAACACACCTCGTATAGTGACGAAAATTACCTTTGTATTCTAATGTTATTTATAATATAATAATATAATGTTTTAATAATATATATATATATATTAATGTAGCTGTTTCTCACTAAAACAGGGGATAAAACTACATTTTTTTAAATCGAAACCTAGCTTGATGAATTTATCGCCCCGAAATCCCCTGTATACTAAATTTTATGAAATCGTTGAAGCCGTTTCCGAGATTATATATAAATATATACAAGAATTGCTCATTTAAAGATATAATAAGATATTAACATAGTATTATCTTGATAGAAGTAAATTCATTTTGGAGCCCACGCTTTTTTACAATAAAATACATTTTTTTGTTATATAATCACACTTTTCGTAGTTTTTGCTTATTGAAAATTTATTTTCTACTTTTTAGTTTGGTTTTCTTTAAAGGCGTGTTCTTTTATTTTTTTTTGTGATATATATATATCATTAAGGACCTACCTTAATAAGTGCGCTAAGTTTCAATTCAATCTGACATTTTAAGGTGAAAATCGAATCCAAAGTTTTTGTTACACACTAACATATCTATGCAGCTAATAAAAGCATTTTAGCGCTAATAATAGTTATTTTTAAAGTTTTAATTTAATTTTATCTTAATATATATTATAAAATCAGTGACCTGATGTTTGTTTCCAGTGAACTCCTAAACTAATAAACGAATTTAAATGGGGATTACTTCATTGAGTGCTGTTTAGTCCAACTTGAGAGGTAGAATATTTTTTATTTCGATTTGGAACCTATAACTATTTTAATTTACAGTAATTGTTGTGTATTGACATATTTTCTATGAAAAAATTTATTGACGCAAGGTTTGACAGTTCTGCTGTGGAACAATTTTATTATAACAACAGGGAGCAAACGAAACAAAACTTGATGTTATGAAATATTATTATTGACAAATTCATTCAGTATTTTATTTATTATGTACAGCACATCGTCCGTCGGTTTAGCTAGTTTGTTATAAAAAAAACTTGCGGCCTAACAGAAATAATGGAGGACTTTTGTTGAGACATCATGTAAAACTTACCGACAATCGACATTAACACTTGGTTGTGTTTACTGCCAACTTGTTTCTTGACATCGATAACTTTGTTCACCATATTCACTTCACTAAAACCGCTCAAGCAAAATTAAAACTTTTGAACACTTTTTATTCCAATTAGCAGCTACTTTTTGTTATTTTTGTGTAGGTAATTTTTTGGGTATATTTCAAGTATTATACATGTATTAAATTACTTTTGTTTTTAAATTATAAGACGCGGTGAGGGAGCGATGTGTCAAGAATATGTCCGCTATCACAGTATCGTTGTAATTCGTTTCCTTACTGCTTTTATGTGAAGCATCTTTGAGCTTTGATACATATTAGCTTTTACCCGCGCCTTCGTGCGCGTGCAATGGTTACGTTGGGCGGCATTTTTTAACAAATACAATTTGAAAAACAAAGTTTTATGAACGATGCGAGACTCATACCCACGACCTCTGGCGTTCCGTGCCAGTGCTCTAGCCAACTGAGCTAACCGTTCGGGTGACGTATCGTCAGGTACCTAGGTAACACTGAAAATATTTAGAAAATGAAAAACGGCTTAATGCAGAAAGTTGCCAATACTTTTGTTGTTTTTCGAAGTAGTCGCCGTTCCTCTCTACACATCGTCACATTCGATGGAACTACTGAGAAAAGCAGTGGGCCCATTCTTCCTTAGGGGTGTCTCTTCTATAGTCATTTTCGTACGCTCTCACCGCATTTTCAGGGTTCGTAAAGCGAATACCTCAATTTTTATCTTTAGTTCTTCGGAATAAATAAAAGTCGCAGGTCGCCAAGTCAGGACTATATGGCGGATGACTCATTATCTCGACATCTGCCATAGTCAAATATTCAACATTCCGTTTTGCGGAGTGCGCTGAAGCATTGTCGTGGTGAAGGAGTATCCTTCTTCGAGGGCGCTGCTGTCGATTTTTTTCCAAGACAACAGGCAAACAGCGATTGACATACGAGTCTGTAGTAACTGTCCTTCCATCTTCTAGCACAACTTTCGCGAAATGACCTTTCCGACCAAACAATGAGGCAATCATCTTTTTTCCTTGACTTCTTCCTTTATTTGCCTTAGTTGACCGATCCTCGAGAGAAAACTCTCACTGAGCTGATTGTCTTTTACTTTCTGGTTCGTAGCAATATATCCAGCTTTCATCACCTGTGACAATGTCAAATACAGCATTTGAGTCACCGCCGTTGAACTTATCTAACATTTGGCGACACCAGTCCATGCGAAGGTGTTTCTGGTCGTCGGTTAAAGTATGGGGAATCCATCTGGTACAAAGGTTCCTGACGCCTCAATGTTCGTGTTATATTTTTTTTAACTTGACTCATATCAATGCCTAGGCTTGCCCGTATCTGCTGATAGGTCACTCTCTTATCTTCCTCTATCATGCGTCGCACAGCACTGATGCTACTTTCAGCAGTCGCTGTTAAAGGACGTCCCTCACGCGGATCATCATTGTGATTGCTACGTCCACGCTTAAACTCGTTAAACCAATTGTAAATAGTTGCACGAGATGGGGCTTCATTAAACAATGCTTATTGTAGTCTGTCATAGCTTTGTTGTTGACTAAGCACACAACAGAAAGTCATAAGAAATCATTGACCGAAAATTTTCTCGTGATAGGTTCATTTTCACGTGTAACAAGAGTTTTAGATTTGCCGCTTATTCACAAAAATAAATGACAAATGAATGCAATATACTACTTTAGATCCATAAAGAGTTCTAAAATTTAACTTCAAAAAAAGTTTTCATTAGCAATGTTTCTAACTGGCCAGTTCTAAGCATTTTCAGTGTTACCCACGTACTTAGTAGGGATTAGGACGCACTTATCCGTGCGTCCCAAACCCTACTTATCATTAGAGTTCATAGAGTTCGATTCAGGCAGGCAACGCGAGCACACGTGCCGCGTTATCTGTCCTCCTTCGAATATTTTTATTACCTGCGTTATCGCACTATCTGCTCAGGCCACCTGGGCTAGCTATTGTTATCGCGCGCTATTGTTCGGGACTCTTTGAGTCTCGCACCTGTTACGTTCCTTCGCGGAACGTAGCTTAGTTATTATAAGTGTTAATTACCCGGTTTTACGATCGTGTTAGTTAGCACCTGTGCTGTGTTTCGCGATTCTGCACGCTAATCGTGTGTGTTGTGAGTGTTGCAGATCGTGCCGTGTGTGTCTTCTCCGTGGGGGCCTGCACAGCGTACATCGGGGTTCCGGCCCAGCCAGTCTACATCCAGCAAAGCTAAGTCTTAGGCTTAATTATTATTATTAATTTCTTTTAATTTTGCATACTTTATTAATATTAATAGTATTTTATTAATGTGCAAGTGCACAACTAAACTATAGTTGTCCACTTTATTATTATATTCCCCCTCTGCCTGACTCGGGCAGCGGGGGTTGTCACCCGCTTAACTTATTAATAACAACCATGGCTTCACCAATGGTTGCCGACGAGGGCCTTCTAAGCGCCCTGCTAGATAAGTTATTTACGGAGAAGATCGCTCCGCTAATCAAGGAATCTATAGATGGTACAGTGGATGCCGCTATTAAAGCGAAATCCAAAAAATATAAATCATCATCTGACGTTTCGAGTTCCGACGGGGAATCTGAAATGGATATAGGTAATGCGTCCGACGCAAGTTCCGTGGCCTCAGTCAAACCGAGGAAAGTGATCACCCGATCAGCCCGTCCGCCTGTCCTTCAGGCGTACTTTGACGCGCAGGCGACCCCTAAGGTCCCCGCGGTCAGTCCTGACCGCACGGAAGCCCCTCAGGCTTCCAGTGCTTCACCGGCCCAGCCGGAAACCGCTATACCGTGGAGAGCGGAGAGTGTCGCGTCGGATGCTGACGGCTTCATCACCGTCAGTCGCAAGAAGAAACGCGGTCGTGAATCGCCTTCTCTTGATGGCACACCCGCGAAGAAAGCCGCGGCCACGACTGGCCCCGCTCCCGCGTCCGCGCCCGCGCCCGCTAAAGCCCGCGTACCGCCTCCGATCAAGCGCCCGCCTCCTATTTTTATAGGGGACCGAGGCCGATGGTTAGTCATCAAAAATAGGATCCCGAAGACGCTCTCCTTCCAGGCGAGGGCGTACCAATCTCTCATCAAAGTAGAGACCAGAGAGGTAGCGGACCACCGCGCCCTGACATCTCTTCTTAGAGAGCTGAGTGTGGGTTTCCACACGTACGCCCTGCCTGAGGAGAAGCGTCTGAGGGTCGTTATTAG
>CATIXQ010000003.1:30447694-30512897 GCA_949711755.1 Leptidea juvernica | reverse complement strand
GCCACGGGGCCGCAGTCATAGTGGGCGGCGATCTTAACGCCAAACACTCCAGCTGGAACAGTAGAGCCACAAATAGAAACGGAATTTTATTAGATTCTCTCACAGACACGCGGAACTTTTCAGTAATAGCACCCGACGAACCAACACGTTATGCGGATAACGTCGCGCACCGACCCGACATTCTAGACGTTGCGTTACTTAAAAACGTAACGCTCAATGTAAATTCAATCGAGGTTTTTCACGAATTAGAGTCAGACCACCGGCCCGTCGTCCTAAATCTAGGCCCACCGGTTAACTTTCAACCACCGACGAAAACAGTGATCGACTGGCAACGGCTGGAAAAGGATCTCGAGTCTATCAAGTCCGACGACCTTGACCGTATACCGGACGTCATCGACTCGGTCGACACGGCTCACAGTGCTATCTCTCATGTGACGTCACATATTCAGAGTAGGATCAAGGCCTGCTCCAGGCAGGTTCCGACGATGCAACCGCATCGCCTAAACCTGCCTCCAGAGGTCAGGAACTTACTCACACAGAAGCACAGAGCCACTAGACTTTACGACAGGTATCCGTCGGTCGAGAATAGGCGCCACCTCCGCTACCTACAGCGGGTGGTACGGGAACGTATCGCGGAACTCCGCGGCGAACGTTGGGACCGCTTGCTCGGCAACCTTAAGCCATCACATGTGGCTTTCTGGAAGCTGCCTCGCGCGTTCAAACAGGAGCCGCCCACTGTCATGCCTCCTTTGGACAGACCGGGACTGCAGCCGGCGCTCGATGACGATGAGAAGGCTGAATGCCTCGCCGAAAGTCTCGAGAGTCAGTGCTCTCCAAATGCAGCAGCCGACCCGACACACGTTGACGAAGTTGATCGTGAAGTTGAACGTCGCTCCGCTCTGAGCCCTTCAGGCGATGTAATAAAACCCACCTCTTACGAAGAGGTGAAGCTAATCATTAAGGAGCTTCACTCCAAGAAGGCCCCGGGGCCCGACACTATAAACAATAGGGTTCTTAAAATCCTACCCTCGACTCTTATTACTTTATTGGTTACCATTTTTAATATTCTATTGTCTAATAGCGCGTTCCCCGAACAATGGAAGGACTCCATTGCTATCGGTATCCCAAAACCCAATAAACCTAAAGCTAATCCGAGTAGCTATAGGCCTATTAGCTTAATTAACTCGATCGGGAAACTTTACGAAAGATTAATTCTCGCGCGTCTTAATCATTACATCGCGGAGCTTAACCTGATACCCGACATACAGTTCGGATTCAGAACCGCTCACTCGTGTCCCCAGCAGGCTCACCGACTCACCGAGTACATTCTCATACAGCGTCAATTTAACGCTACCACGGCAGCCGTGTTTTTCGATGTCGCGAAGGCCTTCGACAAGGTATGGCACAACGGCTTAGTATTCAAGCGGTATCAACTGGGAGTGCCAGACAGGCTCGTGCGCATCATTCGAGCCTACCTTACCGATCGCTCCTTCCGATATCGAGTAGAGGGCACCCTATCCTCACCCAGACCCATCAGGTCTGGCGTGCCACAGGGTTCGGTCCTCTCTCCCACTCTTTTCTCGCTCTTCACGAGCGACATTCCCAAGTTTCCGAGTGTCCAGCTCGCTCAGTACGCTGACGACACGGCACTCTACTTCGGCTCCAACCGCTCAACCTTGAGCAAGAACATTAAAGTGCTTCAAGCCGCCGTCGATGAACTAGGCAACTGGTTCAGAAAATGGCGGATTGAAGTGAACCCCACCAAGAGTGCAGCGGTACTCTTCGGTAACGCGAATAGCATCCGCGCTAAAAAACAACCGACCGACGTTATTAAACTGTATGAAACACCCATACCGTGGGTGAAGGATTACAAATACTTAGGAGTCACGTTCAACAGCAATATGAACTTCAAGAAACATATTGATACGGTATGCAATAGAGCCCGATTTGTCCTCAGTCGCCTTTATCCACTTGTGTGTGGGCGAAGCAAACTTCCGCTCAAACACAAAGTGACGCTGTACAAAACCATCGTACGGCCCATACTGTCATACGCAAGCGTCGTTTTCGCGCACACCCGACCGAGCTACTTACGTCGTTTGCAAGTAGTTCAAAATAAATTCACGCGCATGGCAACCGGAGCCCCGTGGTTCATCCGAAACGTTGACCTTCACCGCGACCTAGAGCTTCCGACAATAGCTCAACACTTTAAAGAGATCTCGCGACGCTTCTTTGACAAGGCGCCTAACCATCCCAACATCTTGGTTAGGAAGGCATGCGGGTACACCCCCCTTCACCATAGTCTCAACCCAATAAGACGTCCCAGACACGTAACGGTAGACCCGGATGACGACATCACCATCGCGAACGCGACACCCACACAAACACCGACACAGACACGCACACACCGCCTTCGCAGGCGTAGGCGCGGTCAACCACCGCAAACCACTGGCACTCGTCACTCTGACGATGGCCAGCGGCCCGCACCCTAGATACACCACACATAGTTTTGATACCCGACGAGACGTTAGTCCTCGTCCTGTAATCGCTTCACTACACTCACTCACACACGGACTGACATACACCACTTACACAATCACAAACACACTCCACAAACAGACACAAACATACATGCACACTAACATTTACACTACTTATATACATACAAACAAACATACACACAATCATAAACACATACATACACACTTACATACATTACACAAAACATCACCACACTCGCCGGCGAGTGTGCTCTTATCACCTTTTCATCTTTCATCTTCATTTTCATTCTCTCTCCTTCCCACAAGCACACAGCCGGTCTGAGGTTCGAGTCTCCTTAGGAGACGCCCCGCGACTGTTGTTGCGTAGTCTTTGCGGCCTCCACGGCCCACGTCCTACTTCGCTGTGAAAGCCAGAGCTGCTAACAGCACAGAGGAGGTTTTAGTCGGTATGGGATGTCCGCTTGCGCGGACATCCCAAGTCCGACATATTACGCCCCGTTCCGGGGCGTAAATACGTAACAGTATTTCCTCCTCTCAAAAAAAAAAAAAAAAATACTTATCATTTAGAAGGTCAGACATATCTATCAACATCTACAATACCTACCAGAAGTAGAGTTAGAGATTATGTGGTTTTAGTTTAAAAGTTTCCCAAGGCTTGAAAGTACACTATTTTTTATAGTTTTCCTGGCGTATTCACCAAACTATACACAGATTTTGAGGTTCTTAATAAAATAACTGCTTTTTGGTTCTTATAATTTAGGGACTATTAATAGAGATATTTAGATAGCTATGAGTAAATATTAGACTATAGTCCGAGTAGGATTCGATTCTTTTACCCGTGTTAAACACTCTAATTTTCATTTCAAATATGAGGAAAATAAAACTAGTTGTTTATCTAAACTATTTATTCATAATATATAATAATATTAGTAGTACCTATTTAAAATTAATTGTCAAATTTGGACAATTTGTGAAATTAAATGTTACATTTTTGTTCGGAATGTTTATATGCTCTTTGATATATTATGACAAATTTGGCTGTTCTGGATATCTGTAAGACTCTGGTAAATATCATCAGACGATAGATTCCATGGCGGATACTCCGTCAATTAATTTAATTCCGCCACAGATACATAACTGAACATAAATCAGTATCCCGCCAATGTCGACTTTTAAATTTTAAATATGGAACTCACCGCGTAATTTTTACGGCTTATTCCGCTCAAACAAGTTTGCGCTAAGTTCACACTGGCTGTTTAGAAAGTTATTATGTTTTTTCTTTACTTAAAACTCTTCATAGCTGACAGCAGTTCCATTTTTTAAGATCATTCCGGCCCTTAGGTGGGAAGTAATTTGTATGAGTTTTTCCCTCTCCATGGAGGGAAGCAGCATTTTCCACCCAATAATCAGATCAAAACTACATTCCTTTCCGAGTATGAGAAATGAAAAATTTATTTTGTTTGTGCACCAGAATGCAAAACTGTCAACGTAGTATATAAGAATTCATTTCAATATAATATGTTTAGTATATCAGATAATGTTAGACGATTTAAGACATTAATGTAAAAACAAGTTAGATCAATTAATTAATAAGAGAGAAATGTACCTATATTTTACATGAAAAAAATTGTAACTGATTTGTTATACATTAATAACCTTAAAAAATAACCATACTATTAAAAATGACCCAGCGAAGCGAAAGCGAAATTAACAGTTCACCAGTTTTTATCTCTAATTACTTTATTTAATCTAAAAGTGAGTTAAAAACAGGAATCAAGCAAAGCCAAAGAATAATAATAAATAATACAAAAATAACTAAAAAGTCTAGAGTATCTTATTAATTGAAACAGTTTGAAAGATATTTGTTGTAACCTACCCTGTATATATGACGATGTTTATATATGTTCATATGACCCCTATAGCCCCGTGGTTAGTGACCCTGCCTACTGGGCTAGAGGGGTTCGAATCCCGGTAGTAGAAAACATTTATATATAGCATAAATACATATAAACATATTCATATATATGCATGTTTAAGTAAGTTAAACGTATTAAATATATCGTTGTCTTGCACCCGTAACACAGGCTATGCCTAGTTTGGGGCAAGATATTTTTTGTAAAAGTGTGTCAATATATTATTATATAAGATAGGGCTCTGCCTGTGTTGGTCCAATACAATTTCACCGGTGATAAGGGTCACAGACTGAGGAATTTCCGCACAATACATGCCATCCCAAAATAGCAACCTTCTGAATCTGATCCAGGTATTAAGGCGAAGAGTATGCAGAAAACACGCAAACATGATGTTTTTAGACAAGTTTTGTGGTGAAAGTATAGCATTTTGAGCTATGAACACTATTTAATCCTGTTACACATATCCTTAAGTCTTATTTGTAGGTTGCTAATGCTCGCTGTTGGTAACACTGCCGAGCCTTTTTGAACTACCACTTTTCTTTGAAGTTAAACAAGTTTTTTGGCATGGCGTGACGCATTATTTTGTTACTGCTCTCAGAAAAGTTATTCTTATAGCTTGTACTTTTTTGTGTAGGTCCATTTATTCAGATTAGTAGTGAATAACGAGGATTGTAAGCATATAAACGCTTTTCCAAGCAAGAATTTTGAAAATATTGGATTTGTTACATAGATGGCGGGCCGGCAGCCGTGAACTCATATCGCTCAAGGTCGCTGGCATTTAGTGCCTTAAGCGATTGCCGCTTCACATGTTGGTCGTGGCTCGTCCTTAGACCATTAACAATTAAGGGAGACATAGGGAGACGTATAATAATAATAATACTCTTTATTAAAAGGTATAAACGCAATATAATTTAAATTAATAATTACAAATTGCCGATGGCAATAAGTTTATCATTATTCACATTTTGTCGTTACTCGTCATGCAATGTATGAGGTATGAGGGATTCCGATTATTTTACCAGTGGGAATCTCCTTTCCACAGGATGTCGGCTAGATTATGGGCACTACAACGGCGCCTATTTCTGCCGTGAAGCAGTAATTAATGTGTTAGCTTTACTGTGTTTCGATCCGAAGGGCGCTGTAGCTAAAGAAATTACAGGGCAAATGAAACTTAATATCTTATGTCTCTAATGACGAGCGCAATTGTAGTGCCGTTTAGAATTTTTGGGTTTTCAAGAATCCTGAGCGGCACTGCATTGTAATAGGTAGGGCGCCTTAGTTACCATCAACTGAACGTCCTGCTCGTCTTTTGAGGAGGTGTATACCACGCACGAGTCGACGGAGAACGACGAGTCGAGTATTGATGGTGCTCCAGTGCGGCACACACACTTGGACACCAACTGCTGCTTTATCTGGGATCAGCTCGACGCTTTGTCCCGCATGCGGCTTTCGCCATCGGTAATGCAGTGCGTGACATGAGATCGACCGATGTTATCATCGAAAATCTCATGCGTATTATTAGTATTATGACCTTTTATTTACCCGTATTATATAAGCAATAATTGTACATTATGAAACTGGTATTCTTTATTGTTCATTACGCTCGAGATGGTTTGATGCGCGCGGGCCAAAGGGAGCCAGTAAAGGGCATGACCAATGCGCGTGTTTCATGCGATGTTTATCAACACACTTGCGTAATAAAAATATAATAATCGACACCCAGAGAAAGTAAATAATAGGTATGTAACACATGCTTAGGCTAGATACTGTTTAACTTTATTGCCTATGGTAAAAAGCCGCTTTATATCTAATTTATATATATAATATGGCAAAGTTCATTCCCAGAATTTACGCCTGATAAAACTATAATGTTCTGATCTATCTTCGCCATCGAGAATCTCGACCAAACAAGACGCCTCCAAGGAAGGAGGACAACTGCTTACAGTCGCAGGAGTTGGCAGACAAAGGTCTGCAGAAGGGTGCTGTTTGCATTCGTGCCGAGAGGTCCAGCATCCGCAGCTGGCGACGTCGATGCGACGAGGAGGGAGAAGACCGGCTTCACGAGGAGTATCGAGATGCACGGAATACTCTGAATCTGTCCATTAGTTTCGTCAAGGAGGAAAAGAGAAAGGAGTTTCTGGAGGGTTTCGATTCCAGGGGTCACCTGAAATCATTCGTTTTGTGTATCGCAATAAAAACTACGCACACAGAATCGACCCCGACAATATCTACCCATCACAGAGGGGATAGGGGCGATGTTCATCGGGTTCATCGTTAGCGGGCCCAATGAAATCTCGCATATTGGCCTTAATCTTCGAAAATCTAACAGGCCACCCAAGGGAACTGTGTGAGGCGAGCTTGGTGTGTTATCATTCATATCATCATCATGACCAATCACAGCGCGTCATTTCATGGGACGAGGGTATAAAAGAGCGGTTTCCAGCTTCTTTGATTCAGTCTCGTCACGTGCCAGATTTTGGCGAGTCAACAAGTCCTGAGGATGCCTCGTGTAGAGGTGAAACACGTGTCAAATTGTTTAAATGACAAATATTGACGGAATTAAAACTAAAGAAAAACTGAAAACATTTGGATAATTATGGATTTCCGCAAAGTAACGTCTACTTCAATAAATTTTCGAAACTATACCTACTGTTGAAACTTGGTAAGTTGATGTATTCTGCGTGGACGGACCGCATTAAGATTTTCACACAAAAATAGAAAAAAACTGAATTGTTTGCGCGAGAGACACCTCTAAAGTAGTAATGTGTCCCCTCCCCCCCTGTAACTTCTAAAATAAGAGAATGATAAAACTATAAAAAATATATGATGCAAACTTCCACCGAAAATTGGTTTGAACAAGATCTAGTAAGTTGTTTTTTTAGTACGTCATAAATAGCTTATCAATTACCTTATTGAAAAAAATACACTATTATTAAAACATCGATCAAAGTTACAACGAACTACAAGAACTTTTATGTTCTGTTACTTGCTGCTACGGAACCCTTCATGGGCGAGCCCGACTCGCACTTGGCCGCTTTTTTATGGAATCTTTCGTGATTGTCGTGATATAGTAGATAATCGCTGACATCATTTACGTCACCAGAGGAGTCACAAAATACTAGCGATCGTTGAGACAATTATTTACCTTATTTTAATGGGCGGTGGACCGATTTCGCATCGACAGAACTGGTGATTCGTTCTAATGTTTGTTTTTACTTGGAAAAAAGCTCCATCCAATGACGCTGGTAAAGCTGATTTTTCATTAAGTGGCGTATGTACTACACAATGTTATGGGATTGAACTTTTCACGGGGGCTGGATCCCCCAGAGACGAGCTCTATATACCACACCACCACCAGAAGGTTTGAGGTGAAACTCTAGTATCTCAATACCATAGAGACCTGAGATTACCATATGTAGGCGCTAAATTGAGCATATGGTCCAGGTTGCAATACTGTCTCGCTTAAGCAGTCGGAAATTACTTTAAGCTTCGAAACCCATTCTTTTGAAATATTTTCGAAGAGCGATGATTTGGCTTTTAGAAGAAAGTTCGAAGTTCTTTTAAGAAAGTTTACTCTATGTGACCTTCTTAAGAGCGTCTTCGATATACGATAGAAGTTTCTACCGGAACTCGTCGACATTTTCCTGGGAGAGATGGCTGCCACTTAAAATGATAAATGAGTGATGCAAGAACACACGATCATACTTTTTTATATTTTAGATCAGAAAATTAAAAATGATAGTAAAGAAGAAATAGGTACTTTCGTTATCTATCTATATATATAAAAAGAATTTATGTTCGTTAGTCTCGCTAAAACTCGAAAACCGCTGAACCGATATGGCTACTTTTGGTCTTAAATTGTTTGTGGAAGTCCAGAGAAGGTTTAAAAGGTGAATAAATATGAAAATGCTCGGAATGAAATAAAAACAACGATTTTGATCTTTCTTTGATGTGTCCCCCGTCGTTCAGAAATTAAATTAAAATAAAAGTTTAAACTGAATTGGATTTTTATATCCTTCTAACTTTCTGAGGATGTAAAAAATTAACTTAATTTTAGCTAACTATAGTAGGTAGATTAACTACAGTTGTTAACTATCTATCAGATTATTTTTATGTAGATTGATAAATCTTAAGTTTAGTTACAAATAAAATTACAGAACACAATCAATAAAATTATTTGACATTTGACAACAAAATATAATAATATAAGTAGATTGATAAATCTTATGTTTTAAAAAAAATAAAATTTATGAATCGCACCACAAAACAAAACAAAAAATATAGTTTATCAGAAAACTTTAAATTAATAAAGAGACTATATCATAACTGTGTGTGTCTGTCAATATCAAATTGAAACTTTATAAATAGCCTATATTTCAGGAAAAATAATAATAAAAATTAATTTTATACATAACTTTAGGTCTTTTATTTATTGATTGAGGCAGTACGAAGTCTGCCGGGACAGCTTGTTCAAAATTGTTTTTTTTTTTATGAAAATAAGGGACAAGACTAGCATGACGTTCAGCTGATGGATGCGCCCTGCCCATTACAATGCAGTGCCGCTCAGGATTCTTGAAAAACCCCAAAAATTCTGAATGGCACTACGACTGCGCTCGTCACCTTGAGACATAAGATATTAAGTCTCATTTGCCTAGTGATTTCACTATCTACGGCGCCCTTCAGACCGAAACATAGTAATTCTTACACATTACTGCTTTACGGCAGAAATAGGCGCCGTTGTGGTACCCATAATCTTGCCGGCATCCTGTGCAATGGAGCCTCCCACTGGTAAAATAAAAAAAATATGTGGATCAACATTTTCGTTTCTTATTTGGTTGGGCTTTCGTGACAGGCTTCATTATGCTCGCTTAAATGCTTATAATGCCTTCCCTAAAATATGGTCGAGGGAGGCGATGGCTAGCCCATGCGTCATGCTCGTGAACGGACGCTACTCGTGGTGGCGGGATGATCCTGTTACCAGAAACTATCCTTCATGATTTTAAAATTGAAGTTATTATATTTAATAATCGCTAATGACATGCTGGCAAAATACCTTTATTTATTTACGGTGTATGTGGATTGATGTATTATGGTCATTGAAATGATTTGTAAAACGATGAAGCTGTAAATGTTAATTTAAAATAGTGGCAATGAGTTTCCTGCCACTTGATCTCAAACAGTGCCGTTTTGCTGCAAAAAAATTCCGAGTCGTGGTAAAATGTAAAAAGAAAAGTAAACTTTTTACTAAAAATATCATTTCTTTGACCTATACCTATATATAAATAAAGTAATTCTAATTTGATTTAATTTTTTTTAATTTTTTTATTTGTCAAGCTCAAAGTCAATTTATTCAATTAGGCTTAAACTAAGCGCTTCTAAATCATCACTGATTATTTCTTTTAAGTTACTGAACTGTTACTGTTACTGAGAACATACAATAAACTCAGCGACCACTCTTTTCAATCAAATAGAATATCTTACAATGGCTACAAAATACATAAGAAATTAGTTTGTAAGGTGCTGCAACCAACACATGATTCGTGTTTTTTAAATAATTCCATAAAAAGTAATAAAGAATAAACAATTTATCACGGGGAGTGTTCCGAAGAGCTATTTAACCTGATTCCTGCCGCCGAATTCCACCTTCGCACGACACGCCACAAGTTAGGATATCATCCCCAACATCTGGATGTCGGTCCTCCACAGTGCGGTTTTCAAAGAGCTTTCTCCCTCGTACTACAAAGCTGTGGAATGAGCTTCCTTGTGCGGTGTTTCAGGGACGATACGACATGGGTACCTTCAAAAAAAGCGCGTACACCTTCCTTAAAGGCCGGCAACGCTCTTGTGATTCCTCTGGTGTTGCAAGAGAATGTGGGCGGCGGTGATCACTTAACACCAGGTGACCTGTACGCTCGTTTGTCCTCCTATTCCATAAAAAAAACAATACTCGCAAATAATAATCAATTACTTATTTAACTAGTGTAATTCGATGTTTTTTAATAACCTTAGGACAGGTACGTATAATAAATGCAGTTTAAGATACAACTTAGAACACGTAATTAGTAGAAGGATTAGTACGGGAACAGTTCCTATTCCACGGTTTATAATTTAATATAAACTTGATTCTATGAGGGTTCTGATTTACAAGTGAAATTAACTGTCTTGTGATGTCCTGAACTTGACAGGAGTAAGGGGTCTGTCATTTCAGCGAATCCAAAGAGAATTTAAACACTTGGCGAATCGTTAATTTTGTATTTTATAAAATACTATCCAATCATATATCATATTATATTAATTTAAAAGGATGGAACGTTGGAATTCAAAAATAAAATTTAGCTCAAATGGTGGTAGTTTCATATCGATACGATCAGTGGTTTAGGCGGTACTGAGCCTCAAACAAAGACCAATTTCATCATCTTCTTAATATAATATATAAATTACGTGTCACGTTGTTTGTCCGCGATGGACTCCTAAACTAATGAAAGGATTTTGATGGGGATTACTTCATGGAGTGGAGTTTAGTCTAACTTGAGAGATAGGATAGTTTTTATTTCGAATGGGGACCCATACTTATTTTTATTTCCAATATTTGTTTTGTATGGACATAATTTCTGTGAGAGAATTAAGTGACACACGGTTTGACAGTTCCGCTGTGAAACAATTTATTTCATTGTAACAGGAACATTGTTTATGAAATAATTCTTGATGTTTTAAAATATTATTGGCAAATTCCTATAAAACAGTATTTTTCTTATCTACAGAACAACGTCTGTGGGTTCTGATTTACAAGTGAA
This sequence comes from Leptidea juvernica, assembly GCA_949711755.1. Classification (NCBI taxonomy): domain Eukaryota; kingdom Metazoa; phylum Arthropoda; class Insecta; order Lepidoptera; family Pieridae; genus Leptidea; species Leptidea juvernica. The sequence continues at coordinate 30,501,692 of CATIXQ010000003.1, read as the reverse complement.
ATTAACTGTTTTGTGATGTCCGATCTTGACAGGAGTAAGGTGTCTGTTATTTTATAATTTGTATATTATAAAGTACTATCCAATCATAGCAACTTGTATCTTCTATATATATATAATGAAGATGAACTTTGTTTGAGGCTCATTCACGCCTAAACCACTGATCGTATCGGCATGTTACTACCACCATTCGATGCGAAATTTATCCTAGATGGTTTATGGCTACATACACGAATTCCAACGTTCCTTCTTTTTAAAATTCGCCCAGCGAAGCGGATGGGAACGGCTAATGTTTATAAATTACTCAGTCGACGTGTATGGAATATATACAATACTTGAAGCATTAGAAATTATAAAAAATTGCCGGATTATTTCTAATGTTCTGTAAGTATTTTAAGGTTCAATTATTCAAAGTCAATTAAACTTGAATCAAATCTACTTAAATTTAGCGTGTATAAATATTTCATTTACTGAATCTACCAAATTATGATCTGAAAAGTCGACCTACCGAGAAGAACATTAAATAAATTCAACGGCCACTCCTTAGATTATGGATTGGACTCCGCTGCCTTCCAACCAGATGCCGCACTACCTAAGAACAATAGCTTTTTTATTACGGCAACTATTAGATGCTTGTGTGCGCGGCATCTTGACACTCAATGGATTGGGCGTACTACTAGTTGCCGCACTTTGCAACTACGCCTGCGGTATTTAGTTGGAGCGCAGCGTAGACCAATACTTCATCTAAGGGCCACTCTTTTCAATCAATGAGTGTTTTACATAAGCTGTAATACATAACAAATTAGTTTGTAGGTACTGATTCTAATAATTTTTTTAATGAAAATAAGGGATGAGACGAGCAGAACGTTCAGCTGATGGTAATTGATACACCCTACCCATAACAATGCAGTGCCGATCAGGATTCTTGAAAAAACCAAAAATTCAGAGCGGCACTACAATGGCGCTCGTCACCTTGAGACATAAGATGTTAAGTCTCATTTGCCCAGTAATTTCACTAGCTACGGTGCCTTTCAGACCGAAAAAATACTGCTCTCCCTGGAGCCTCCCACTGGTAAAATGTTAAAATTATATACGAATTGTGTTCAAAGCTTAACAGCGTTTTTAATATCAAACATTTCACAAAAAGGAAACAAACGTCGATCAACAAATTATCGTATATTGGATAACTTTTGTTTCATTTGTATTTTTTTGTACTTTTTTCGAGATATCTTTAATGGTATAATATCAAATAGTATGTAACGCATTATAGCAAAACAGATGCAGTATAAGTTTGTATGGATTCGCAATGGGCGCGTTTTTACGAGAAAAAATGAAAACTGCCAAGCCTTGCTTATTAAGAACAACGAAACCTTAAATCTCTTAACTTAATTTAGTATATTAAATTGTAAACTTAGTATATAATTGTAGCTTAATAATTTATTGTTTTTCTCTATAGTTTTTTTTATAAGATGCACATTTATTACCAAAATGCTCAAGGGTTGAGAAATAAGACGACAAACTTTCTAAAGAACTTATCAACTTCTAATTATAAGGTCATCGCTCTTACCGAAACTTGGTTGAGATCCAGTATTTCAAACAATGCATTATTTGACAACAGATATACCGTCTATCGTAGGAATCGTTGGAGTTCTACCAATACTAAATCAGATGGTGGAGGAGTTATGTTAGCAGTCTCTAAGGACATTTCTTCTTTCAGAGTTGAGTCATGACTCAATGGGAATCAGATGTCGAGGATTTATGGGTCACATTACATGTTAATATTAATCAAGCAATAAAAAAACTTTCTATATGTGTGGCATATCTACCCCCACCTGTAAAAATTGGGACGTTGACACAATTTTTGGACAAAATTGACTTAGCTTTCAACTTAAGCGATGACGTCATTATTGTTGGTGATTTCAACCTAGGGTTTATTAAATGGAAGTCACAAGCAAACGAAGTTTTTATGACTCCCTCTAACTATAACAATACTTTTGGCTTTGCCTTAGTTGATTTTATGTCTATGAATAACCTAAAGCAATTTAATTGTATTAGTAATAGCGATGACCGCTTTTTAGATTTAGTATTGAGTAACATGTCTTATATTAATGTATCAGCCCCACCTGACGTGTTAAGTAGGACATATACGAATCATCCTAGCTTATTGTTAAATATTGAAAGTTCTGGAATATCATTTTTGCGAGCGAGAGGTAATGCAAAACTAAATTTTTATAAAGGTGACTATGTTTCTATTATCAATGATCTGAAAACTATTGATTGGAATCGAAGGCTGCCATGGACGCATCATGGTAACGTAAATAGTATGGTATCTGAGTTCTATAAAATAATTAACAATATCATTAACAAATTTGTTCCTAAAACAACCAACACGAGATCTAAATATCCGGTATGGTTCAGCTCTTCCTTAATAAAATTGCTTGCCGAAAAAGAAAAATCACGAAAGAGGTTCCGAATATATAAGAATCCTAGAGATGAGTTAGAGTATCACATGATTAGAAAGCGTTGTCATAAACTTTATGATGATTGCTATACTAAATACAAGCGAAATATTGAAGAAAACTTCCAAATAATCCAAAATGTTTTTGGAGTTTTGTTAAAAATAAAAAAGGCGGCCATTCAATACTTCCCTCTTGTATGAAAATGGATAATGTTACAGCACAAACAGCAGCGGATATTGCTAATCTATTTTCATATCAATTTTCTTCTATATACACTTGTGGTCAGCGTCGCGTTCGCAGTTCTAGTCTAGTCGATATTGGTAATGTTCATTCTCTGATGTCCCTGCGCTTCAGTGAAGCTGAAATATCTCAGAAAATAAAAAGACTCGACATTAATAAAGGAGCTGGGCCAGACTCGATTCCTCCTCTCTTTGTTAAACGATGTAGGTTTGCAATATCATTACCCTTAACTATTATCTTCAAAAGATCACTTAAAGAAGGTGTATTTCTTGAAGAATGGAAAAAGTCTCGTGTTGTACCTGTATATAAAAATGGAGATGTTACCGACGTAAAAAATTACCGTCCTATATGCATTTTGTCTTGTTTTTCCAAACTTTTTGAATCCGTCCTTCATCCTGTTATCTTCAAAAATATTGACAGTTTGATCTCCGATGAGCATGGTTTCAGGAAGGGCAGTTCAATTCAAACGAACCTTATCTCTTTTGTCACCGAAGTATGTCAAGAATTGGACAATGGGCGCCAGATTGATGCGATGTATACAGACTTTAGTAATGCCTTCGATAAAGTCAGTCACCCTTTATTGATTCAGAAGCTAAGTAATTATGGAATTGGAGGAAACTTACTGAAATGGTTCGAGTTATATCTTCATAATAGACTTCAGTCAGTAGTTGTAAGAGGCACTGAATCTACTTCATACATTGCGCGATCTGGTGTTCCCCAGGGATCCCATCTAGGACCGTTGCTGTTTTTGATATTTGTGAATGACGTTAGGAATCATATCAAATATTGTAAAGCATCTCTCTTCGCCGATGATTTAAAAATTTATAAAGTTATCAACTCTGCCTCTGAGGTTGCTTTGGTTCAAAGTGATCTCAATGGTATAAAAGATTGGTGCCTATTAAATGGTATGATCCTAAATGCAAGCGAATGTTTTCATATTAAGTACACTAGAAAAAAAACCGCTTGTTAGAGTGTATGAGCTCGATGGCGCACCATTAAAAGAAGTGCAGGAAATTCGTGACTTGGGGGTAACTATTGATAGCAAACTAACGTTTATTGCACAAGTTAATGAAGTAGTTACCACATCCGCACGAATGTTAGGATTTCTAAAGCGAAACTCGAATTATTTCGGCTCCAAAACGAAAACAATTCTATATAACGCTCTAGTGCGCAGTCATATCGAATATGGTAGTATTATATGGAATCCCCTATATACGATCCATTCGCAACGCATCGAGAGTATCCAAAGAGCATTCACACGACACCTTGCATACATAAGTACTGGATTCTCTCAAAGACACACACCATGCCACCATCAGCGCCTCAAGAAATATAATATGATTTCATTGCTCGATCGGAGATCTCTTGCCGTAGTAATATTTTTGTACAAACTCTTAAACGGTCAAATAAAATGTAGTAACCACTTGCAGAATATTAACCTTGCTGTCCCATATTTATTCCCAAGGTTCAAAATCAAGAGAATCTTCCAAGTTCCTTCTGTAAAAACCAACCTAGGAGTTCAGGAGCCTCTCGCTCGAATTCTTCGGGAGTACAATAAGTTAAATGATACCAATTCAGAACTTGATCACATGATGTGCTTACTATCTAAATCTAGTCATAACTGATTTTGATTTTGTGTCTTTCAATGTGATGTGTTTTCATCACAAATATATTTTCGTTACTCACATTGTATATGACCTCTGTATTGCCTCTTTTATGACACGTATTAATAAAATACGAGACGAGCCGGACGTTCAGCTGATGGTAATTGATACGCCCTTTAAAATACAGTGCCTCTTCTTGAAAAACCTAAAAATTCTGAGCGGCACTAAAATAGCGCTCGTCTCCTTGAGACATAAGATGTTAAGTCTCATTTGCCCAGTAATTTCAGTACGTCGCCCTTCAGTTCGAAACACAGTATAGTTTACACATTACTGCTTCACGGCAGAAATAGGTACCGTTGCGGTATTATTATTAGACATAATATGTCTAATACTAATTTATTAATAATAATTAATAAAAATATATTGTATCTTTCATTCTCGTTTTTCATATTATTTACTACTTGTTTATGCTTTTAATTATTATGAAAATATTATGTATATATGTAATAATAATAATAATATCGACACACTCTTACACAATTAATTATCTTGCCCCAAATTAAAAATAGCCTGTAGTATAAGTACAAGACAACTATATATTTAATACACTAAAATGTACTTACTTAAACATACAATAATAGATAGAATCATCCATGACTCGGAAGCAAACATTCATATTCATCATATAAGTGTTTGCACCTACCGGGATTCGAACCCCTCAGCCCCTCCTAGCTCACTAGGAGTTCAGTAGGCAGGGTCACTAACCACTGGTCTATTGGGGTCGTCATGCCAAACTATTATTTTATCATTATATGTATAACTCTACAATGATACCACTTCCCGTTTTCAGTATTATCTTGGGTTCATCCGAGCACAACAACATCTATCAAAGTAATCTGTAAACTAAATTATGTAAATCACCGAATAATCGGGTGATATTATAACTTCAGTCTTATCGAGGACTCATCCAAACTTCACCTATTCTAACCTATTACTCAGGCGAAATTTCTTGTAGGGCTGCCACACGAATGAAATCGAGCTTAAAAAACTTGCTTAAATTACTAGCCGGTCATTTTTATAGAATTATGTAAAACAACAGGGAAAATAAAAGCAGTATTTTTTTAACACAATCACTTTATGACACTGATTTTACAATAATATCTGTTAACCTTTATAATATCTATTCACTGGTAATCATACAACATAAAATGAACCCCTTAGGACTACGTGCACTTATTCAGCTCCATTCGCGTATCGCTGAACGATTTTGGTCACACTTATACAGCTCTGCTTCTATCAGCCGCGTATGGCGTCGTAAGAATGAGAATAATAGCTTTAAATCACGTCTGCACTCTTTGCATAATGATTACGTCAAATCAATGCAGGAACAATACAGGTCGCAACTTGTCGACAAGGGGTCGCGAATCATCCCTGTAAAGAGCTGTTCCGCCGCATTCGACGGCGAACAGCGCTGTACGCGGCGGAACAGCGCCGAACGCTCTCTATAGCGTTCGCATAATAAAAACACATTTATCCTCATTTTATGCTGCTTTGCCGCGAAAGCAGAATGGACGCGTACACGTCTCCATACAAAATTTTTGTTTTCTATGGACAAAAGCTGAAAAGAGCTGAATAAGTGCGCGTAGTCCCTTGACCTCTCTCCTCACCTCACCCCTCCACTACTCGCGTCACACTTCACACCGCTACACCAGCGCCACCGCTCCGACACCCGCTCCTCACTTCTCTTTACTCGTTACAATTATTTTGGTTCTTTTTAATCGAATAGCAAGTACATTTCACTTTGACTCTGAGTATGCCAAGTAAAAAATCAGCCAAACTTGGACTGTAAATCCAAAATTCAAGAGATGAGTAGTAGACATTTAAGTTGAAAGTATGCGCTGATCTTAAGACAAAACCGAATTTTTCTGTAAGCCGACGTTTACTGTGATCCTATTTCATGTCAAAGTAGGTTAAAACTCTTATTGAGTTGGGCGAACAACTTTACTTTGCTACCTTAAAGGCCGGTAACGCCTATTTTGAGATCGAGATACGGACTTCCCTGGTGGTTATCCCTGCTTATATAAAACACAAACTACCTTTGAAATCTTTACAATGAATAATATTGATACACTTTTACACAAATTATCTTCTCCAAACTATGGGTAATACAATACACATACTTACATATAAATAAATACTTATAAACATCCATGACTCGGAAACAAACATCCATAATCATCATACAAAAAGGTTTGCACCTACCGGGATTCAAAGCCGGGACCTTTAGCTTAGTAGACAGGGTCACTAACATCTGTGTATATAAATACATACATCGTTGGAAAATCCCCACAATGCATGGACAGAAACATATATGTTTAGGCCGTACGAACTTCGGATAAAGAACCTCTATCGCTGTGTAACGCACCACTTTACCACATTTATGATTTATGTGGTAACGAAGTTTAAATATCTTGGCCACTGGGTCTCCGACAACCTAATTGATAACCTAGACTTAGAGAGGGAACGTCGGGCGTTGGCTGTCCGCTGTAATATTTTTTTTTTATTTATTATTGAACCAACAGCACACAAAAATTAAACTAATAACAAAAATATTATGCGATGGCCTACTGCCAATTACAGGTTCAGACTATTTATGGTATAACATTTAACGCTCTAATTAAACTATGATTAAATCAAAATAAAAAATAATTAACTAATAAATATAAAGGTGTGTATGAGTGTATGTGTGTATGTGCGTATGTCTTAAGTCGTTTTCAACTCTTCGATTACAGTATACTTAAAATGATTTCCTTTTTGAAAGAGCTTTTAGTATGGACGAAAATATCTGTTGGTAAGAAATGTTTATTATAGCAGCTAAGGGTACGGCAGACCACCGAATTCTGTGCATAAATAGAGTGAGTAATTGGGACATTAAAAAGGGTGGTATGCCTTGTACGCTTATTCGGGATTCTAAATTGCATGAATGAAGGTGTAAGCTCGGGGCAGTCAATTTTGTTGTTGCACACGTCATACAGAAATAACATATCTAGTAAAGTTCGCCGGTCTTTTAATTGCATTAATTTATGGTGGCTACAGGATTCCTCATAACTAGAACCATAATGCTAAAGGCGATATTCTAATACCTTTACAAATTTTGATTGTATATTCTCCATTTCATCGATATATATCCTATAGTATGGGTTCCAGATATTACAGCAGTATTCTAAGATGCTACGAACATATGAGAAATAAAGAACTTTTATACACTCTAAACCTGAAAAAGGTTGACTTACACGTATAACGAAACCTAGATTCCTGTAAGCTTTTTCAGTTATTGCAGCAATGTGATCTGACATTGACATTTTTGTATCAAACACTATTCCTAAGTCCCTAATGCTATTCGTTCGTGTTAAAGGAACATCAAGTAATGTGTATTGGTATTCTAATTTATTTCTTTTTCGCGTAAAGGTGATTTGAAAACATTTAGTTACATTGACTCCAATACGGTTGTCATAATAATAGTCACACAGTCTGATTAAATCACTCTGAAGGTTTATTAAATCTATTTCAGTCTTAATGCGAGCGTAAATTTTAGTGTCGTCAGCATACATAAGAAATTTAGCAAACTGGAAACAGTCGCCAATATCATATAAGTAAGATAAATATAGTAATGGTCCCAAAATTGACCCTTGCGGAACTCCAGAAGGAACATCCACAAGGTCAGAACGATGCCCAGCCAAGACCACAGCTTGCGAACGATTGTACAGGTAAGACTCCATCCAACGAAGAAGAATCCCAACGAATCCCTAGCTCCTGCAACTTGCGTAAAAGTATAATATGGTCGACTCGATCAAACGCCTTCTCAAAATCAGTATAAATTACGTCAATTTGATAACCATCATCCATTCCACGCTGAACGTAATTAGTAAAAACAGCAAGATTGGTATTAGTGGAGCGACCATGTATGAAACCATGCTGCTCTAGAGGTAAGTGACGAATGATTATGGGGTACAGGTAATTGTGTGCTACCCTTTCCATTAATTTACCTAACGTATTAAGTATTGATATAGGCCTATAATTTTCAGCAGATGCTTTAGACCGTTATTAAAAAATATGTTTTTCTTTGTCCGCAGTCCTCTTACATTTTGATAGATTAAGTTTAATCCTATATTTTGCCTATTCAGTGTGGAAGACATAATGAATAAATAAATAAGTAATTATTTTAAGCATTGTCACGTAAAAGTTAATGATAAATTGAATAGAAAATAATTATTTAAATTTTATTTGTAATTTTATGTAATTATTAGTTGATTGTAACCGAGAGTTATCAGCACTAACTAATATGTGACGGGAATATAATATATATACAGTATCTACTATCAGGAGAATAAGTATAAAAGATATAGATACAAAACTTTTTGCAAGTGTTTGGAAAAACATTATTATTTTTGAAATTACTGTAAAAGAAATTGTTTTGTGAAAGAGTTGTGATGTATTATGTGTGTAAAACAGTTTTTTAGTGTGAATGTGAGTTATTACTAAGTTGTGTAGGTATTCTTTCGTATAGTTATTGTATGTGTTGTTGTTGTGTAAAGTGTATGGTGTGATGCATATTAAATTACTTAATTTAATTAAAACTAAACAACTGTACATATAAACTAATTAGCATATTTTGATTAAATCCCCCGAGGTCATAATAGAGATAGGTGGCGAGGTTTCGTTGCGACGTACAAAAATTCGGCAGTTTTTTGTCCAAATAAATTTAAAATTCATATCTTCACATTTTTGTTTGCATTTTCTGAACAGTGTACGGTTATTCTTAGTAAGATGTTCATTTATGTAAATTTTGGTATTATCTAATGTACTAACCTCGCCACGTATTCCAACATCAGACGGTTTAACATTCCGGTTTTTACGGGATGCTGCTATGATCGCGTCCTTAGTACGACGATGACGGAAACGAGCAATGATGGTGCGACCCTTAGCGGCACTACTTGTTCGACGGGCCTGGACTCGGTGCGCAAATTCCACATCATCACTCTGAATGCTAATACCTATCTTTTCAGCCAGTTTAAGCACTATGTCAGTAGTATCTTCATCTTTCGATTCTGGTACACCCACCACCTCAATATTCTGCAAACGACTCCACTGTTGTTGGCTTGCATTTTCTTCCTCCAAACGTTTTATACGCGTGGTATGCGTGTCGACATCTGCTCGTAGCCGTTCGTTCTCTTCTCTCAGGCGTTTTAATTCGGCGGAAGTGGTGCTCAGATTTTTTATCAAATCGTCATATTGATTACTTATGTAAGTGAGAGTTGATTCTATAGATGAAATTTGGCTTTTAACCGACGACAGTTCACTTTTTATAGCATTAGAAATTAATAAAGGTAGCTCGTCTTTTAGCGCACTCGGGCTGCCCAAACTGTATTCCGTGGACTAAGCAGTTGATGGATTAGCCTTCCTGGTTGTGATATACGATACATCCTCGAGACATTTTACCGGGGTATCTGTGTTGTCACCAGCTCTGGGCAGTTTGCTCACACATAATGGACACGTCCACGAAGGTATTTTCTTAGCATTGTCTAAACTCAATCCGACGCATTGGTAGTGATAAGATCGCGTACAATTAGGACGACAGCAGATGATTTTCTCAGATTGGCGCACTGATTTTTTACATTCGTTGCAATTAGACATTTCAATAGAAATCAAGTGTAGCAAGCAGTATTAAAAAACTGACGGTAGGCGTCAACCGGTTTGTCCGCTAATGCGCAACGTGCTCACTGCTATTCGCACAATGATTCTTATATTCACAAAACTTTGCAATTGTTTATTTATTACAACATCATTGTTTGAATTGTATTATCTATAATTAATTTTATTCACTAATTAACAATTGAACTGTGTACAATTTGACCACAACAAAACATTTGAAACCACTTATTAATAATTTAAATTAGGAGATACCGAAAGAGCGTCTTATCTAATCCGCGACGGTAAGCGAGATTTGAAATATGCCCGAAGGTTTGCGCGTTGCAGTGAACAAGTCAAAATAACTCTGTTTAAGGCTTATTGCCAATCATTTTACACGTGCAGCCTTTGGACCGGCTATACGCAGAGGGCATACAACGCGCTGCGAGTGCAATATAATAACGCGTTTAGGGTAGTGATGGGGCTGCCTAGGTTTTGTAGTGCATGCGGCATGTTTGCGGAGAGGCGCGTATATGATTTTTACGCGATCATTAGAAAAAGATGCGCATCAATAATGAACAGGCTCCAGGCTAGCCCCAACACTGTCCTAAGCGCGTTGGCATGCAGGTGGGACTCCCCACTGCTGAGGCATTGGATAGGTTTGAATGCGCCTGTAGCTAGGTGCAACTTATTGTGAAAATAACTAACCTTACTAACATAATTTTTAAGAAAAATTGTAACGAACATACAATTGCTAACACTACCACTAACATTACTAACTTAGTCTAAGAATAATTGTTACTAACTTAATAACTAACACTTATGGATGTATAGTGTCCGAAATAAATGATTATTATTATATTATTATAAATAATACATATGAATTTGATAATCAAGAACATATTGGTAAGTACTGATGGTATTGATGCTGCAGAATCAGTCACTACGCCCCACCGACTCTCGTCTTGAGAGTACACAGATATATTGAGGCATGCTTTTTAATATAACACGTCTCATTGAATTCGCGCTCTTGGTTACGATTAGATAATAATAATAAAAAAATATTATATGAAAACTTTTTGGACGAATTATTCACAATTGCAATATAGTAATAATAATAAGAATAAAATTCTTTATTGGTTTTAACAAATTCTCCATAATAAATAGTGGCAAGAACCTCCTTTTAAGCAAATAAAGAATGCTTGTGTCAGGAGGCTCCGCTCTTTCTTAGCCTTAAATGTGTGTTTTAGCGTATGTGTCGAAAGAGCAACTCAGTATCATCATAATTTATAGTAGTATCCAGGCGATCAATGCAATTTTACATTCATGGGCGTTTAGTGATATAGAAGATTAGTATATTACGCAACTAGGCAGAAGATCATTCTCACCCGCGGAATATTGACAATCGCGGGTGGCAATGTCCTACTTATCTCACGTCTACGATTTTTTTCCCATCTGGATGAAAAGCTTTTAGTCCCTGGTACGAGGGACAAAAGTCATCTTGCCGGGAGAGAATCGGCCACTATTGTCCCTCGTACCAGGGACTAAAAGACAGCTTTTCATCGAGGTGGGAAAAAAGAAGTATGCTAGATGTGTGTTTCAAGAAGTTCTAGCTCATCCGCAGTTGTATGTTGGCTGTGGTTCAACCCATAGACTAATATTCTCTAGTACATTGTTAGTCTATCGGATAGACCAAAAAAGTGTGCGAGAGAGAAGAAAATCTCTTACGCAGATAATGCAAGACAGAAAAGTAAAGTGTGTCTATCGTACTGGAACCGATTTGGATTTACAAGTAGTAAGCAGTCAGCCACACTGGGCATTAGCTTGTTCTTCTTCGTTACACTCTTGGCAGAGCGGTCGTGGACATAACGAAGTGACATCTTTTGGGGCAGATGTGATTCGCCCCACGAGTATTCACCACTTTTCCCTGCTGACCGATAGTCTGGCACACTTGTTCAATGGACCGCCCAAAGCAGGCTTGATTTGGTTGGTCCATCGCATGGGCGACCTTCCTCGCCCTCTGATGCCCTCCACCTTGCCCTGCACGACAAGGCGCTGAATGATTTTAAAGAAATAAATATTATGACTGTTCATTATCAGGATATATGAAAATTTAATATACGCTCACAAAAATCGTCACCTTTTTGCTCTTAATAGTGATTTTCATTATTATAACACTAGAAATAAGGGATTGCTTGTAACTAATTCTAGTAAGCTTCATAAGATACATATAGCCTTAAGGGTAAATGTATACATTTCTATAATAAGTTCCCAGCCACTGTTCAGGCATTATCTATAAATAAATTTAAATGTTTTATTAAAAAATGGCTCCGTCGTAAATTCTACTACTCCACAGCTGAATTTCTAAGTGATCCGATAGCCTGGGACTAGATTATGATTATTTTATAGCAAAAGCAGTGACAATACAATATTGTATATTCGATTAAAAATAACGCAAAATAAAATGCTGGGAGAGTTTCTTGCGCCGCTTCTTCTCTCTAAGAGCGCCATTTGTTTCCGAAGCGGTAGTAGTATCTAGTACATATAAAATGACATCAAAAAGAATTGTAAAGGAATCAATTTTGAGAAAATAAATGCCTTTTATGCCTTTTTAATGGACTCACTCTCGCGCCGGGAGACGTATCCGAAGAACTTAAGAATGCGACACTGCTCTAACACAGAAAGGCGTTGTTTTATTCCAAGTTCTTAGAGAATGGAGACGGTCGCGGTGGTGCGAAACTCGGTCCATGAAACTCCTACCATTTTCCTCCAGCACCACATCACCAGAGCATCAATTTTCTTTTTCTCCTTAAAGCGTCTTAGCGTTTTGAATAAAAAACCAATAGGCACACATTGACAAATCGTGCATTCTGGTCACATTTAACTAGTAACGCATAAAAACGCAGCACTCACACTCACACACACATCCACCCACCCACACACACACACAGATTCAGCCAGAAAATATTATAACCATACTGCTGGAATCACAGGAAGCTTGGGATGCTACAAACGGCTATGCAACCGAAGTGCTAAAGGAGCTACGCACTCAAGAGAGGAAAAGATCCCAAATAAGTCAAGCATCGAGTGGAAGTAGCTGCTAACAGCTAAGTCCCTCCCCGTGAAGAAATGCTTGACGGCAATCCCGCGGGGAACAACGAGGGAACAGAAGAAAGAGGCGGTTTTTTAGTCGGTATAGGTCACCAGACCGAGTCCGACATACGGGGTCCCTGGCATCCTGACCCCACGATACGTAATAGTATTTTTCCCCTCAGAAAAATAAAAAACACACACACACACATACACACACGTTCTTATAATCTTTTATTTGTTAGTATTTTGTATTATTCTTTAAGTCTATTCTGTTAATATATGATTTCTTTTTATAATTTAAATTTTTTGTAATCCCTTGTGGCTTTATGTAAAACTTATATTAAGATTGTAAAAATAATTGTAAAAATAATTGTAAACATATTTCTATCTAAGCTTGACTACTATTATATGGCCCCTGTCATCCCTGCTTTTGTAACATAGTTAACATACTTTGAATTGCCTTTGCCATCAATCCCAAGCTGTAAACTTAATGACTAAACTTGAACATGTCAGTTACGCCTTTGTATATTATTAAGATTAAATAAAATCTATATATTATAGTGCCGTAATAAAATCGATATATTCCTAAAAGTCCTCGAATGCCAACCACGTGCCGGAAGACGTAGTGTTGGCAGGTCTCCCACAAGATGGACTGACGATCTGGTCGAGATCGCCGGAATACGTTGGATGAGGGCAGCGCAGGACCGATCGTCGTGGAAATCTTTGGGGAGGCCTTTGTCCAGCAGTGGACGTGTTCCGGCTGATTATGAATGATATATTTTAACCACTGGCACCATCAATATTGATTTATATCTTTATATAGAAGTATCTTTACACAAACAATGAAATTAAAGATCTAAAGGTATAGGATCTAGGACGACCTGTATAGCCGAGTGGTAAGCGATCCTACCTACTAGGCTAGAAGTCCCGGGTTCGAATCCCGGTAGGTGCAATTATTTATATGATGAATATGGATGTTTGTTTCCGAGTCATGGATGTTTAAATGTATTTATGTATGTTTATATGAATTTATGTATGTTTAAGTAAGTATATTGTATTAAATATGTCATTGTCTTGTAACCCATAACACAGGCTATATGCTTAACTTGGGGCAAGATAATTAGTGTAAAAAGTGTGTCAATATTATTATATTATATTATTATTAAGAAAGGTTGATGCATCCAATATAGGATAATTTATATTTATACTCTATAAATAGTAAACTGTATAAATATAAATTATCTTTATTACTTTTTATGGAATTTTTGATGTTTAATACGCTTTTAACTTATGTTCATAGGTTGGATTCATATATTCGACCTTACAAACTAATTTGTTATTATATTACAGCTATTGTAAAATACACTATTTGATTGAAAAGAGTGGCCGTTTAATTTTTTGTATGTTACTCACACGAGTTCTACTTTTTCCGAACATACGGTAGAATCAGTAATATAAAAGAAACATTTATAGTGACTAATCAAAAGCGCTTAGTTTAAACGTAATTGCATAATGTTTATTTGACTTTGACTTTATATGCAAAAGTCAACATTTAGTACATTAAATATTAATTTTATACCACCGGACAGGGTGACTGTCGTCTACTTATACATATACGCATTACATTGCTTCCTATGCTTGCAATGATCCGAATAATAAGGAACTCAGGCAGCAATGGTGTAAAAAATCACGGCAATCTAATATATTATGAAACTCTCGTGTCCCGGTGTTTGTTACCAAACGGTTAAGTCTTTTTTTTTGAAAATTTGTGTGTATATCATGGTGGGTCGAGAATCGGCCAACACCTTTTGTTCATAGCCCTAAATGAAAACCCACAATATATATTTTTTATTTTATTTTTATATTTTTTTTTTGTTTTTTATTTTATTATGATTCAGCATTAAAAAAGACAAAAAGCTACCAATTTTCACCTGTCTACGATCAACACCTATTTTTGTATCGCGATTTTAATATTAGTCTATTCCATCCACTGATACGCAATAGAGTTGCAAGATGGCAATCGAATATAACGATTATTGTAGTACGATAAATTTTATTTACGATATATTTGGTAGGTCTGAGAATCGAATGTCATCTATTATTTATACCCCAAAAATTTTAATTATTGATTTTTTTTATTACTTTATATGGCAATACAACGTTTGCTGGGTCAACTAGTCTATACTAATATTATAAAGCTGCAGTGTTTGTTTGTTTGTTTGTTTGTTTATTTGTTTGAACGCGCTAATCTCTGGTACTACTGGTCCGATTTGAATGATTCTTTCAGTGTTGGGTAGTCCATTTATCGAGGAAGGCTATAGGCTATGTTTTTTTTTCAAATTTAGGGATCCGTAATAAAATTGCTATTTTGTAACACAAGGTGTAAAATCGAAAACCTATTTTTGCGTGCGCTGCAAAAACTATTGACAATAGAACAAAATGATGTACAGGCTATAATATAGGCAATATTTTATTACTTATAAAACTATCGCGTGATTTATACTTTATATGGCAAAACAACGTTTGCTGGGTCAACTAGTAATAATATATATTTTTACGAAATTTTACGAGTTAAACATAGATATTTAACTTTAGTATTTTGCTCCAGGACAGTATTTTAAATAAATATAACATTTGAGTTATAGCTTTTTCTAAGCGAGCAGATATTGTTAATAAATAAAAAAAACTAACGTCATACGCGTGAACAAATTGTCGTAATCCGTAATCCAATCAAACCGGATTATGGATTACGTTAATTTGCTAACAGAAAGTGGATATGTGTATAATACATTGGTAGAGTCGTATTCACGAGTTAAATCGAGGCTTTGTTTGATTGATGGCACTCTGGTATTGATTTGTTCAATGGAGTTGAATGGAGGAACTGTGAAATGATCAATGAAATGTTGTAAGGACCTGTGTGTGAGTTGTTAAAAGGCATAAAAGGCATTTATTTTCTCAAAATTGATTCCTTTAGTCTTTTCTAATTAGTTCTAATTATAGTAATTGATTCTTTTTGATGTCATTTCTAATAACTACTAGATACTACTACCGCTTCGGAACATGGCGCTCTGAAAGATAAGAAGCGGCGCAAGAAACTCTCCCAGCATTCTTTTTTTGCGCTCTTTTCAATAAAAATATACAATATTGTACAGTCATTTCTATCGCTATAAAATAATCACAATCTAGTCCCAGGCTGTCCGATCAATTAGATATTCAGCAGTGGAGTAATAGGATTTACGAAAGAGCCATTTTTTTTATAAAACATTTAAATTTATTTATAGATAATGCCTGAACAGTGGCTGGGACTTTATTATAGAAGTGTATACATTTACCCTTAAAGCTATTATGAATCTTATGAAGCCTACTAGAATTATATAAAATACTATTTCCAATGGGACGGCAGCGTCACCGAGTGTAAAAACAAAAATGGGTCCCTTTTTTGCCACTGACAATCTGATATATTTGTTGGATGTAATTACTAATTGTGTAATCTAATATATAAAATTCTCGTGTCACGGTGTACGTAATTGAACTCCTCCGAAACGGCCCGACCGATTTTCGTGATTCTTAGCGTGCATATCGGCTAGGGTGGAGAATCGGACAACAACTATTTTTCATCGTTAAGTCCACCGCAAATTTATTGTTTAATTTTGTGACATTCATTTTTAAATTTGTTTAATTATGATTTAGCATTAAAAAATACATACACCTTCAAATTTTCACCCATCTACGATCAACACTTATCTTCTTAAAATTATCTTTTGTATCGCGATTTTAATATTACTCTAATCCATACACAGACACGCAATAGAGTTGAAATATCGCAATCGAATATAATGATTATTGTAGTTCGATCAATTTTATTTATGATATATTTGGTAGGTCTGAGAATCGGTCGTCATCTATTTTTGTACCCTAAAAATTTTAATTATTGAATTTTTTTTTACTTTATATGACAATACAACGTTTGCTGGGTCAGCTAGTAATAGTATAGTAATCACGACCATCATGTTCACGAAGCATCCTTACAAAAACAATGATTTTAAGCTACAATGTTGATGCATCCAATATACGATAATTTATTCTATAATTATTCTATAACTTTTAATTCTTTATAACTTTTCATGAAATAATTTATATTATTTAAACATGATTCACATATTGGATGAAGCACCTTACAAACCAATTTGTTATGTATATTACAGCCATTGTAAAATACTCTATTTGATTGAAAACAGTGGCCGTTGAGTTTCTTGTACGAGGGCTGCACTAAAAGTATCGGGAATCAAGGAAGTGACACAACATTACTATTTAAAAATGTATTTATTGCTTTTAGAAGTATTCTCCTCGAAATTTGACACATTTTTCCAAACGAACCAATCATTGAAGCAACCATTCCATTCGGAAGTTGGGGTCTCCAAAATGGCCGTTTTGTAGGCGTCCACAGCTTCTTCAGGTGATGAAAATCTCTGACTACGCAATTTATTCTTTATTTTAGGGAAAGTATAGAAATCATAAAGGCTTAGGTCGGGGCTGTACGGCGGATGGTCTAACAATTCTATGTTTTCTTGCTCTAAAAACTCTTTTGTTCTGTGCGAGGCGTGAGAACTCGCATTGTCGTGATGGAGGATGATGCGGCGGTTGCAGTTCTCTAGGAGTTTAGAAACGACCTGTGGCAAACAAGTGCTAGCATACCATTCTGAATTAACCGTTCTTTGTCCCTCAAGAGGAATAGTCGCAACATGGCCGGTTTTGGAGACAAACGTGGCCACCATTTTATTGCAACACTCCGTGAACGAACAATTTATTTTGTATTTGTTGGCTTTAACTCATTTTCCAACACCCAAACTCTTGACTGGTTTTTTGTTTCGGGTTCGTACGCGTATATTCAGGATTCGTCACCTGATACGATGTTGAATAAAGCATCTGAGGATCCTGCGTGGAATCTTTCGAGAGTTCTGACGCACCAAGTAACGCGAGCCGCTTTTTGTTCTTCACAGAGCAAATGCGGTATCCATCGGGAAAACAACTTTTTTACACCTATTTGTTCATGCAAGATTATTTGTATTTGACTCATGCCAATATCTAAAGTTGCCTGAATTTCGCGGTATGTCACATGTCGATCTTCCTCAATCAGCTTACGCACAGCATCAACGTTTTCTTTGGAGACTGCAGTTTTTGGACGACCTTGACGGGGATCATCACTGAGCTTGACACGTCCACGTTGAAATTCAGGAAACCAGTGATGAATTGTGGTTTTGGATGGGGCTTCATCACCAAATGCAGAAATCATCCGGTCAACACACTGTTTTTGTGTTAAACCACTTCGAAAGTCATAATAAAACATCGCTCTAGAATTTTCTCGAGTCAATTCCATTTTCTCAACGACTAAACAAGTTTGAAAAGACCTTGTGACAAGACCGAGAATATTTTTTTTAAATAAACGAATGGTATTTGATTTTTGAAACCAAGGAGTTTTCAATTAAAAAGATTTTAATATGACAGGAACAGTGGAAATATTCCATTCCCGATACTTTTAGTGCAGCCCTCGTATGTTATTCTCACGAGCTGAACTTTTTACGAACATAATATGGTAAATTTAGTAATTTAAATGAAATATTTGTAGTGATGATTCAAAAGTGCTTAGTTTAAGCCTATTTGAATAAAGTTTATATGACTTTGACTTAGATCAACGAAATGTAGAAATGAAAAACTAGTCACTTTTGCATATATTACTGTATATTTATGTTTGATCTCCAAATTATGTTTCTAATCATAGAAGTTATGTAGGCTGTACATAATATTGCCATTTATTTTAATCACTACAAATTATGAAACGGTCTCCCGCCGCGTCTGTCTGTCTGTTCACGATAAACTCAAAAACTTTGACATGACAAACCGTGTCATAACATACGCATGATAACTAATTAATAACAATATAAATGCTCACAAAGCAAGCTTACTTAACGATTCTATATAATGCAATACAGTAGATTTTATATAAAGAATAAAATTATATTCCAAATTACATTCATAAGATTATAAAATCTTTATATGACGAACTATTATTAGGTGGACCATCTCTTTTCCATACTTCTTTATCCTCTATGTATGGTGGAAGCCAACATCAACAGTAAATTTATTTAATTTATTTAATACATTAAGAAAAACAGCAATTAGACATCGAATGTTCACTAGCAAAACTTTGCTGTGAAAAAAGTAAAAGGCATTATATTTTATAATATTTATCTAAAACGTAGGAGATACTTTGTTGAATTATTTAGTAAGTTATATCGGATTTTTACGAGTTTTTCCTTTAATTTCTGAAAAATATGAATTTTCTTGTTTGAAAGTAGACTGAGCTGGTTACGCTAACGGTACAGTTTTTATAATGAGTCATGTCACCAGTGGGAGGCTCCTTTGCACAGGAGTCGGCTAGATTGTGGGTACCACATCGGCGCCTATTTCTGCCGTGAAGCAGTAATGTGTAACATTATTGTGATTCGCCGTAGCTAGTGAAATTACTGGGCAATTGAGACTTACATCTTATTTCTCAAGTCGACGAATGCAGTTAAGCGGCACTACAGCCGCTTAAAATTGTTGGGTGTAATGGGCAGGGCGTATCGTCATTTATTCTCGTCCCTTATTTTCATAAAACGAGAAGAAGAAATTGCCTCAAGTGGTTTCCATTTCTGTCTATATTGATATAATTTTTCTTTACTGGCTTCACTCATCCTGTTGTTCCTATGCATTTTAATTCACCTTCACTTGCTTTTCTACTACCTGCCTACTCTAAATTGTGGAAGATTTTGTCGGTTATGGGTTAGCATTCTTGCAATATGCTCAACTGAAGCAGTTAAATTGACGAAACCATGCAAAAAAGTAAGCATATTTTACGACTCATGCGTTCATTGATATTAATTAAAACAAAAAAAAAATATACACTAATTTTTGGACTACATATTCACAATTACAATATATAGCAAAATATTTATAATACAGGGTGAACCAAAAGTCCGTTTTCATTTGAATCGGTTGCCACGTCTAGCAACGGCGGCGGAGGGGGGTGGACGGGTTACGCATTGCAAGAGCGGCCAATGGGAATTTAGTACCATGGCGTCGTTTAGCGGTAGTCAATATGCATTTTGTGTACGCGTGTACTATCGAAACAACGATTCTGCGACCTTAGCTCAACGAAAATTTCGCAATCATTACAAGATACGACACAAAAATCAAGCTCCATCAGGTGTGTTAATTAAAAAATGGGTGCTCAAGTTTGAGAAGACGGGTTCAACATTGGATTTACCTCGATCTGGCCGGCCTAGAACATCGAGGGACCCCCAAAAACGTGGAGCGAGTAAAATCGTTTGGTCGTGACCAACCTAGACTATCAACTCGAAAGCGGTCTGCTGTCCTTAACGTGCCAAGATAATGATGTATTAAACCGCATTCTCAAGAAAGATTTAAGTCTACATTCCTATAAAATCAAAATGAAGCAGGAATTAAGGCCTCAGGACCATGCCACTAGGTTGCAGTTTGCGAACGAAATGGTAGAGCGATTCACCAGTTTTACAAACATTTTTTTCTCAACTAGGCACACTTCCACCTAAATGGGCATGTTAATAGACAAATTGTCGTTATTGGAGTGACACTATGTCATGGTGATCAAAAACCCCTGCATTCCAGCCAACCAACCCAGTAACTCTTGACGAATTTAAGGATCGTATTCGCACAGAAATCCAAAACATCTCAACAGAAACATGTAAAGCTGTCATCGAAAATTTCCGCCCTAGATTGCAGCAATGCCAGAATAATGAAGGATTGCATATGGATGATGTGATTTTTAAGAAATAAATTCCCCTTTTGTTTACTATCGAAAACAACAAACAGTTTTGATCTACTGTAATTAGTTTTTTTTTAATCATCATTCCAATTATAGACGGACTTTTGGTCCACCCTGTATTTATATGATAGCAAAATAATTTTAAAACAAAATATTTTCTTATTTTTTAAAGGACGGGGGTATGTTTCTTGTCGGAGCCACCGGACATTAATGAATTAAAAGATCACGCAAATATTTAGTGGGTGCTCATTGTGTATAACTATCATAGGCTGAGATCTATCGAGCAAACTTAGTCTATGCTCAGACTTTACTCACGTAAAACTTACGGCCTTATCTGAAGCTATCCCAATATACCCGATAAGACATTCTTATCGCCTTATATTGGGTGAATTGAAATTTCCATACAAACTTCTATCGCTGGTAAGCCCGTCGTCCCATTGACAGACAGCGTGTACGGATAAGGTGAGTTACCGTCGATAAATTTATTGGGACAGAAAAGTCAACGATAGTTACGATTTTTATCTCAAGTAAGAGATAGACTGAATATTGGGAACGGCCGTTAGTCGATAGTAAGCTTAGCATATTCTTTGATTTCGTTTTTATAGTTATTTGACAGGAATCAAGTAAGGATCCCTTAGGCCGATAGCGTGAAATACTTAGGCACTCACCTAGATAGACGTTTAACATGGACTAAACATATTTTCACTAAAAGAAAAGCCCTGGAGCATAAAATGAGAAATTTGTATTGACGTCTAAATCGAAAATCTAAATTAACACTACAAAATAAGCTTCTTCTATACAAAATCATAATTAAACCGATATCGACATACGGAATACAACTATGGGGCACAGCCTCAAACTCGAATATTGAAATACTGCAACGGTTCCAATCCAAAATGCTTCGAATGATCACCAATGCTCCATGGTACATTAAAAACGAACGTCTACATCGAGAGTTAAATATAAAAACTATAAAAAAGGAAGTAGTAGAGTCACTACGAACTTATCAGAAACGCATGCAAAACCACCCAACCCGGCACATCATTTATAAGATTGAAAAGACGAGCACCACAAGATCTAATGAACAAGTAGATTATGAATAATATTTGGGCAAATAACTGGATTCTGCTCCATACACGACCATTCATACAAATACCAAAAGTCCAGCTAAATTTTATAATTGACAGATTACAGTAAAAATAAAAGTTAAAAAAAATATACTGAGCTTAAGCTAAGACAAGTTCGCACATAAATCACACCTAGCTAAGGTTAAAGTCAAAGTTTCTTATTTGCCAGAAACATTCGCAAGTAAAGTTGTTACAAATTTAAGAGCAGGCACATGTTTCGTCTTGACAGACATGCAAATATTTTTGTGGTTTCGCTTCAAAATATTATAAACCTTACACGATCAATAATTACTGTTACATTTCATTTGACCAGTGGGAGGATCCTTTGCACAGGATGCCGGCTAGATTATGGGTACCAAAACGGCGCCTATTTCTGCCGTGAAGCAGTAATGTGTAATCATTACTGTGTTTCGGTCTGAAGGGCGCCGTAGCTAGTGAAATAACTGGGCAAATGAGACTTATGTTTTAACGTGACGAGCGCAGTTGTAGTGCCGCTCAGATTTTTTGGGGTTTTTCAAGAATCATGATCGGCACTGCATTGTAATGGGCAGGGCGTATCAAGTACCATCAGCTGGAGGTCTGCTCGTCTCGTCCCTTATTTTCATTAAAAAAACATATTTGACTAACATAAAGCCTACTAAAACCCTACAATACACAATTACAATAATTAATGAAATGCTAAGAGATAATGTAGTAAAAGTTATCACAACAAATATAATATTACTTGTAAAAATAGTATTGGTGCCAGTTACAACTTCGTTTGATAATATTCGTTTATAGAGTAAAACAATATTTTTTAATAGTGTAAATAATTTAAATCTATTTAACACTGTCTGTTCTCTTATTTCTTTTGATAATTTATTAAATATTTTTACACACACATGACAGTTTTAGTTCAGAATAAGAAGCATTTTTAATTTATTACAAAAAATATTTTTTTTTAATATCAAAACTATGTCATGTTAAATAGTATTGGTAAACAGTAAATCATTTTTCATACAATTTTTATCTAGATTGAATGATTTAAAATGGCTCCAACTGTAAATGTTAAGCGTATTTTGGTGATTTTTTTTCGCAATGTCTATCAAAGATAGCAATGTACAGGAAATATGAATTTTCTTCTCATTTTCTGTAGATATGATGACTGACGGTACGTAGACGGGGTCGCTAACTATGAGCCTTATGAGAAAGCTCATGGTCGCTCAGAGGGAAATGGAGAGGGCTATGCTCGGAGTTTACCTGCGAGATCGAATCAGAAATGAGGAGATCCGTAGGAGAACCAAAAGTTACCGACATAGCCCAAATGATTGCGAAACTGAAGTGGCAGTGGGCAGGGTACATAGTTCGACGGATAGATAGTCGTTGGGGCAGTAATGTCCTCTACGGCCACGTGCCGTAACACGCAGAGTTGGTAGGCCCCCCACAAGACCGAAGGTTTGGTCAAGATCGCCGGAATACGTTGGATGCGGGCAGCGCAGGATCGTCGTGGAAATATTTGGGGGAGGCCTTTGTCCCACCTTAAAGGCCGGCAACGCATTTCTTGACACACCTGTTGTTGCGGATGTCCATGGGCGGTGGCCTCTCCTCTCCCCATCCCGTGAGCCTCTTGCCTGTTTGCCCCCTCTCATATAAAAAAAAAGCAGTGAACGTCTTCCGGCTGATAAAGAAGAAGAAGAACGAGAAGATATATAATCATTTTTTAAGAATAAAAGCTTTATACAAACCGTTAAGAAATGGTTTGAATTATGCGCTATTTTGGTAATTTCTTTGGATAGCGGCTTTAACGTAACTAAAATCTAAGTACGCTCTATTTTCAACCTAAGACTTTGAGCAGATAATACAGCTTACCAGCTGGCGGGAGATAACTTATTTTCTTAAATAAATAGTTCAAATAGAAAGGGCTACTAATAACCACGTCATGTCATATTTCAGTCACATAAATCATTGCCAACATTGCCGAACGCCAATTGCTAATGGTGTAATTTTGCTTAACATTAAGCTGTCCCAAACAATAATCATTGAAATTGTACAAACACGATAATCGTATTTCTGTCAGAGAGATTTAGGCAGGATGCACTCGAGCGACTCTGCGATTAAAACAAGCGACCAGTGACAAACTGAGTCGCGTAAAAAAGCCAATAGATATAATAACAATCAATGAGACACTTCACTCATATTTTCCCCATTAGCCCCAAATGAGATATATTTTTATGCATAGCCTGTACTATGGTGGCCCGACAACGATTTATTTAATATTTATTTATTTATTTTACAAACATTGTGTTTGAAATAACGTTTAACTATATTTAAGCTATAATTAGTGACAATGGTACTTTTATTATTAATAATAATATTTTATGTAACTTATTGTTTAACTTTACTCGCCATAACTTTTGTAATCCTCGTGTGTGAAAACAAAAAGGTATAAAGGTTATGACGTAAAGATATATATTAGATAATACATAATTTTACTTCCACCAACTTCAGGCATTCATAAAACAATAGAAGTAGTTCTAGGTCATTAGTTTATTTTGCATCTTATGATAATACATTCACGCGATACAATGAGCTGTTGGGAAAAATGCGTTCGTGGAATCGTTTGTATGTAACCATCCTAACATATGACTCAACCTGTTAGTTATAAATATTTTTGTTGAGTTATTTCTATTTGGTGATTTGTACCGGTGGTCTACCTCCCAGTAAAAACAAAGTTTATTTTAAGAGTAATGGTAATTGTGCTTACGAAACTGAATTTTTCGATGTTGAAACTAGACAACAGTATTATCAATATCTCTAGATGCGATGTATAAATTCAAACTCAAAAGGTTCATGGATCGAGTATACGATAATTTATATTTATATTATCGTTAAGTCTATATTACTTTTGATGAAATAATTTATATTACTTAAACACGACTCATATATTTGATGCAACACCTTACAAACTAATTTGTTATGTATATTACAGCCATTATAAAATTTTATTTGATAGAAAAGAGTGGCCGTTGAGTTCCTTATATGATCTTCTCACGAGCTGAACTTTTTACGAACATAATATGGTAAATTTACTGAATTCAGTAATCTATATACACGGTGGACCAAAAGTCCGTTTACATTTGAATCGGTTGCCACGTCTAGCAACGGCGGCGGAGGGGGGTGGACGGGTTACGCATTGCAAGAGCGGCCAATGGGAATTTAGTACCATGGCGTCGTTTAGCGGTAGTCAATGTGCATTTTGTGTACGCGAGTACTATCTAAACAACGATTCTGCGACCTTAGCTCAACGAAAGTTTTGCAATCATTACAAGATACGACACAAAAATCAAGCTCCATTAGGTGTGTTAATTAAATAATGGGTGCTCAAGTTTGAGAAGACGGATTCAACATTGGATTTACCTCGATCTGGCTGGCCTAGAACATCGAGGGACCCCCAAAAACGTGGAGCGAGTAAAATCGTCTGTTCGTGACCAACCTGGACTATCAACTCGAAAGCGGTCTGCTGTCCTTAACGTGCCAAGATAATGATGTATTAAACCGCATTCTCAAGAAAGATTTAAGTCTACATTCTTATAAAATCCAAATGGAGCAGGAATTAAGGCCTCAGGACCATGCCACTAGGTTGCAGTTTGCGAAGGAAATGGTAGAGCGATTCACCAGTTTTACAAACATTTTTTTCTCAACTAGGCACACTTCCACCTAAATGGGCATGTTAATAGACAAAATTGTCGTTATTGGAGTGACACTATGTCATGGTGATCAAAAACCCCTGCATTTCAGCCAACCAACCCAGTAACTCTTGACAAATCAAAGGATCGTATTCGCAGAGAAATCCAAAACATTTCAACAGAAACATGTCAAGCTGTTATCGAAAATTTCCGCTCTAGATTGCAGCAATGCCAGAATAATGAAGGATTGCATATGGATGATGTGATTTTTAAGAAATAAATTCCCCTTTTGTTTATTATCGAAAACAATAAACAATTTTGATCTACTGTAATTAGTTTTTTTTTAATCATCATTCCAATTATAAACGGACTTTTGGTTCACCCTGTATATAAAAATGAATTGCTGTTCGTTAGTCTCGCTAAAACTCGAGAACGGCTGGGCCGATTTGGCTAATTGTGGTCTTGAATTATTTGTGGAAGTCCAGAGAAGGTTTAAAAGGTGAATAATAGGAAAATGCTGCTAAATTAAATAAAAACAACAAATTTGATTTTCCTTGATGTGTTCATACATAATTTCTATGAGAGAATTTATTGACGCACGGTTTGACAGTTCTGCTGTGAAACAATTTCATTACGACAGCAGGGTGCATATTTTACGAAGTAATTTTTGATGTTATGATATATTATTGACAAATTCATATAAAAACATTATTTTATTTATTATATACAGAACAACCTCGGTCGGGTCAGCTAGTTTAAAATAAATATTTGTAATGACGATTCAAAAGCGCTTAGTTTAAGCCTAATTGAATAAAGTTTATTTGACTTTGACTTTTTCATACAAATATTAAATAAGTAAAAAAAATCGTAAGCGCAGCATATCCTGGTCCAGGTCATATCCTGGCGATGAACCCTCTTGGACTTTAATGATCACCATTGAGAAGGTGATCACTAGATCTCTGTAGCACTGGAGAGCTGAGGAACCACAGCAATTGTGCCAAATTTTAAAAATTAGTTCACGCTAATCAGAAATGAAAATCCGTAGGATAGCCCAAATGATTGGGAAACTGAAGTGGCAGTGGGCAGGGCACATAGTTCGACGGACAGATGGTCGTTGGGGCAGTAGAGTCCTCGAATGGCGACCACGTACCGAAAGACGCAGTGTTGGTAGGCAAGATGGACCGACTATCTGGTCAAGATCGTCGGAATACGTTGGATGAGGGCAGCGCAGGACCTATCGTCATGGAATTCTTTGGGGGAGGCCTTTGTCCAGCACTGGACGTCTTCCGGCTGATGATGATGATACAGAAGGAACGTTTAATGAGCTAGAACACACGCCAAATGATGATATGGTTTCATTATGATTTTGCCCCACTAGAACGTGAAACCCATATTATTATGTCAGTCGCTATCATATAAAAGTCATACGAGCCGCATCAATAACTCACCCTTCAGAGCATGTCAATGCGTCATCGTCAAATTAATTTAGCAAATGTGTATTTTACGACATATACGACGCCGAACATGTTAACATTTATAATGGTATAAACCTTATAATATTCTCATACTATTAAAGAAGCATTACCATAGATTAGATCAAATTTTAATATATTAGATCATTTTATTTTAATCATTTACTTAAAAACAAAATTACATAGCGATATATACATACTATTCTGCGCAGCAGTTTGCCAGCAGTAATTCTCGTGTTTCGCATATTATAAATAATATCTGGACGACCGAGCCTTGCTCAGATTTTTAAGAATGTACAAAACTTGAACAAAAAAAAAAGGAATAGGACATCTGAATTAGAACCTTGGTCTTCTGCTTTCCGGATCACCCAATGTCACATCTGAGCTATTATAGTCTTGTATATATATAGTGGCAAAATTTACCTTTGCATTCTAAGGTTATTGTAGCTGTTTCTTATTAAAAATACGGATCAAACTACTTTTCTTTAAATTGAAACCTAGCTAGATCGATTTATCGCCCCCGAAATCCCCTGTATACAAAATTTTATGATTGTTAGAGCCGTTTCCAAAATTCAGATTATATATATACATGAATTCCTCGTTTTTTTTTGCGCCCAAACAAGGGAAAAGGCTACTCTTCGGGATAACGAAGGGAGGGAGGTGGTGAATGCTCATCTGTCTGAAAGTCTGCGTTGGTTATGTGGGACTCACGTGAAAACCTAGGTGCCTACCCACTAAACACCACCTGCAGTTGGCTTTGGGCAGGTGCCCTCTAAGCCTTCATCGATGGCGACCTTCTCTTGGGGAGAGAGCGCCTCTCTCTGCGGCACTACCTATGGAGTATCCGCTGAGATGAAATGAATTGCTCGTTTGAAAATATAAGATTTGTCTCCAAACCAATAATATGTTTTTATGTGTGACAATTTAATAGTCCCTACCAAATTTTCTTAAGTCTATTTACTATGGACATTGTACTAAGTAGGTAAAATTTTCTGTTTTGCAATTAGACAATTGTGACGCTATATGGGTATTAATACTGTAGGTATTACCCATTGCATACCGTAATAACATAAAATTTTAGGTACCACTAGCTTCTTTTTGTTAGATAGCTGAGTTGAGTAGGTATGCACTCTCTTCACTACGAATTACGATATACCTATCTCGACATTTTATATCTATACGTTAAGTTTTTTTTCCTAAATAGCAATTTTTCATAAAAGCATTTTTATATCGGCAATTGGGAAATCGTAAGGACTTGCTCCAAATTTAGTGAGTTTAATTGAGTGTAAATTCTGCTAAGATTTGTCTTTACCATATTCGACACGTGTTTCGCCATTACACGAGGCATCATCAGGATATGTACACTCGCCAAATTCTAGCACGAGACTGTCGCGTCACTCAAGTCGAGAATCTTAGCGAGATTTAAACTCAATAAAACTAACAACATTTGGATAGTTATGGATATCCGCAAAGTCACGTCTAATTTAATAAATTTTTATAAACACTTAAGTTTTATATCTCTTTTTTATGAAAATAATGGACGAGACGAGCAAGACGTTCAGCTGACGGTAATTGATACGCCCTCACCACCCATCACAATGCAGCGCCGCTCAGGACTCTTGGAAAATCCCAAAAATTCTGAGCGATACTACAATTGCACTCGTCACCTTGAGACATAAGATGTTAAGTCTCATTTGCCCAGTAATTTTACAAGCTACGGCGCCCTTCAGACCGAAACAAAATAATGCTTATCCATTACTACTTTACGGCAGACAAAGGTGCCGTTGTAGTACCTACCCATAATCTAGCCGGCATTCTATACCAAGGAGCCTCCCACTGGTATATCATTGTTAAATACTTAGTCCGGCCATAAATACTGTTACAATTAAAAATAAACAAAAAATTACATTTGAATTTGGAACCTGTCAATATTATATGATTGGTCTTTGAGTTTTCTCGTTTTCTTATTTTGGCGCCAATACATTGTACAATATTAAAATGGAGTGAATAAATATACCAAATCGCTGTGATTGCATTACACAAAGTAGGTATGGAGCCAAATGCTATTTTTAAGACTGTCGATACGCTTCGTATTAGTAAAATATTTATGTACCGGACTATTAATAAGTACAATTAGCCCTCCTCTGTTTGTGACAGAAAAATATCTGGCCATCCACGAAGTATTCGAAAGAAAAAGGTGGTCAAAGCAGTAAGGGAAAGAATTCGAAGAAATCCTGTCCGAAAGCAAAAGATTTTGTCTCGGGAGATTAAGACAGGAACTAGAATCATGTCGTATTTTAAAAGATGACGAATGACTTGCAGCCTATAAGAGACGTACTGGTCATTTCTTAACTGGTAATTTAAAAAAGAATAGGTAAAATCGAAACTACTACTGAAGCGGTACGCAAAGGGAGGTTCACAGACAAATTTTGTTTACGGATGAGATTTTTTTTACAACTGAGCAACATTTTAATAAACAAAATGACCGTATTTATGCTCAAAGCTTCGTAAGGAAGCTTCCCAATTAGTCGAAAGAGTGCAACGTGGGCACTATCCGACTTCAGTGATGGTTTGGTGGGGTATTAACTATGAAGGCGTGACTGAGCCATACTTTTCTGAAAAAGGTATCAAAGCATCGGCACAAGTGTATCAAGATACCATTCTTGAGAAGGTAGTGAAGCCCCTTAACGACACCATGTTCATTAACCAAGAATGGTCCCTTCAGCAAGACCCGGCGCCGGGTCATAAAGCTCGGTAGGTACGCAGTATTGGTTGGAAACGAACGTTTCGGACTTCATCAGAGCTGAAGACTGGCCGTCGTTTAGTCCCGATTGGATTATGTGAGGTTTAGAGAGTATGGCTTGCTCCAAACGCCATGATAATTTGGAGTCCTCAAACAATCCGTACGATTGGCAGTGAATAATATTCATGTTTATAAAATAGTTTAAAGGCAGTCCAATACAGTTTGCAGCCAATGGAGACGAACTCGAATAAGCTTTTTATATTTTAAATTGTTTTATATTTATGTATTAAACTAACACACTGTAAAAGTAATAAATTTTATTTGCAATAGAATATTATTTTCAGTATTTATGGCAAGACGAGGTGCTTTTACATAATTATTAAAATAGACATTATGTTAAAAGCCTGGTAGTGACAGCAGCCCGCAACTCTGTGTTAAAATCTAAATCATTAATCAATGTTCCAACCATTACATGAAATAATTACTATATCAACATTAATGACGCCTTTCTTTCTTTTATGATGTTATTGATTTATAATTTTAAAATATATGTTTATAAAACATAAGCCAAACACAAAAGTATATTATTTGAATAGAGTGAAAAGAGACGAGACGTTATCTTGAACTCATTACACTCACCCTGATGAAGGATCTCCGAATGGTCCAACACTAGTCGGTACCCACACCGATCAACCGTGAGTAAAGCCGTGTTAATATATAAAGTTATTATGACATTGTCTAGATTTAGGATGTAAATGAAAACAAGTAAATACACCGACTCGGACAGGTTAGGTGAAGGGGGATTCGAATCCCGCGAATCGCTTTTCAATTTTCTTGTTAAAATATGAATGCTGATACACAAATAGTATGCAACTTGTAAAAGTTGATTAAAATAATCCAGTTGGAGTTGAGATATCGCTTCACTGTGTGTCTTCTTCCGCATGTATCACGGAGTGTTCTGAAGAGCTGTTTGCCCTGGTTCTTGCCGCCGAATTCCTCCTTCTATCCACCATCTAGCGTTCGTCGGTTTTCAAGGATATTTCTTCCATGTACAACAAACTGTGGAATGGGTTTCCTTGTGCGGTATTTACGGGACGATGCGACATTGTACTCAGCTTGGTTGTACGTGGAAGCAAGTTCCTTGAAAATCGCTCAGTACAGGAGTACCAGGTATCTAGATAGTGAGAATGATATCGTAATTTGTGGCGTGTCGTGCGAAGGTGGAATTCGGCGTTAGGGATCAGGTGAAACAGCACTTCGAAACACTCCCCGTGATAAATGAGGAAGAAGACATACAATGAAGCGACATCTCTACGCAACATCAAGTGATCTAGCCGCTCACAAACCACTGGGTCCCCGACAATTCAATTTATAATTAGTCACGGACAATGAAAACAAGTCTTGTAACCTTGAATTACAAAATAACAAGTTTAACAAGCAGTGCGGCTGAGGGTTAGCCCTAAAAAATGAGATCTCAATTTTACCAAACCAGCTAGAAAATCCATAACTAGTTATTTGTCAAACCGAAATAACATTTCAAGTGTGAACGATGAATGGCCCTATAAATTGTTATATTTCTATCCCAATTGGGTTTCAGAAATATTTTCTCTAGACTCTAATGGGTTGGGAAAATGATTTTTCGTTGTCGTCGTTCATTTTACATGAAAGCTCAAGATTTTCTTTCCGCATTTATTTACCTTAAATAATAATATCCGAACAACCGAGCCTTCCTCGGATTTTTGAGAATATACAAAACTTGAACAAAAAAAAACTAATAGGACATTTGGATTCGATCCGGGGTTTTCTGCTTTCCGGATCACCCAATGTCCCATCATATTATAGTCTTGTATATAGTGGCAAAATTTACCTTTGTATTCTAATGTTATTGCAGCTGTTTCTCATTAAAACACGGATAAAACTACATTTCTTTAAATTGAAACCTAGATATATCGATTTATCGCCCCCGAAATCCCCTGTATACTAAATTTTATGAAAATTGTTGGAGCCGTTTCCGAGATTCAGATTATATATTATATTGCTCGTTTAAAGATATAAGATTGAATAAAATTTGCCATTTTGTTGGGTGACAGTTGGTTATCTTATAGGCAATGACATGATCCCGTTGCCTTTGTTGATGATAATCTGATACTGCCTAAAGAATTCTAAAGAGACCGAAAATGGTGGGATTCCCCATACAGGTCCAACACCAGGGCTATGTGATGGTTACATTAACACCTTTAAGCCAACTCTCTTACTTTCTGCTGAGTGGTTAAAGTTTTGTGTGTGGTCGTTATCAATTTCAAAGCCAATAAACCAGTGGGAGGCTCCTTTTCACAGGATGCTGGCTAGTTTATACGTACCACAATGGCGCCTTTTTCTGCCGTAAAGCAGTAATGTAAAAGCAGTAATGCTTGTTTCGGTCTCAAGGGCACCTACCTCATTTTCCTAGTAAAATTACTAGGAAAATGAGACTTAAGAGCTTATGTCTCAAGATGACGAGCGCAATTGTATCGCCGCTCAGAATTTTTGAGTTTTTCAAGAGTCCTGAGCGGCACTACATTGTAATTGGCAGGGCGTACCAATTACGCTCAATTGAACGTTCTGCTCGTCTCGTTCCTTATTTTCATAAAAAAACTTTATTTTACCTTTAGAGCTTGAACTCATTGTTTGTGTAAGGATACTTCGTGAACATGATGATCGTCAGTACTGTCGGTATTTGCATCCAACAAATACAATGATTTATTAACTCTAACAGGTGACCTGGCACCACAAGCAGCACCGTTCACTACTTGACGCATGGAGCAGCCATCGTTCCCTTCGCACATATTTGAGAGAAGGAGACGACCCGGCAGGCGACACCGCCGCAAGCAATGCCATTCAGTGAGCATGACGAACCACCAATACCTATCAGTATTACGAAATACCAACTTCATGCTTTAATATTAGATATCATCATTTATTAGCAATAGAGACTGCAAATAACTGATGATATCCGATGATATGATATCTGATGATCCGAATCGATAATTCTGCCCACGGTAAAAGGAACGAGCCTTTATTGCGTTCACTTCTCCGAACTTGCACTTCGCTGATCTGCCGCTGTTCCTCTTGCTGATAGCGGTGCCTTCAGCAGATATCTTCTTCTTCTCCCGGATAACTTTCCACTAATCACTACTTCTTCTTTCTTCCTACTTTTCCTTTTCACTTTCGAGTCTGAACTAGAACACTTTTTCGCTGAGCTACGAGTATTGTTGACGGAGCTGTCGAATTTATCCAAGCCTTGAAGTTTGACAACTCACGTCACGTATGTCGAAGCGTTGCTACTCAACGATCCCACCATACGAACAGCATCCTTACTTGGCATCGTCTCTGTACCCCTAGTAACGAGATTCTCAGTACATTGGCGGCGGATTTGAACTGTTCCATTTTCAAGCACTGGCACTCAGTACACCGGGAGGCGAACAAAAAATAGCCCTGATACAAAAGGTACGACCAATTTGTCTATGCATTTTTTTTTGTATTGGGTTTATACCTTTTAATGAAGACTATTGGCCCTACAAATAAAATTGAAATAAAGTTATATTTTTGGAATAAACAAAGAATATGCAAAATGTTCATCAAAACAAATGGACATGTTGATTATGATTGGTTTATTCGGACGTATAACGTTTCCCGCGGCTGCTTGACATTAGGGAAACTTCAGAATTATCATTATATTGACAGTGTTGCCAGCGATATAGTCAACAATTTGCATATTCTTGATTTATTCTCAGGTATAACTTTATGTCAAGTTTATTTGTAAGGCCGTATGATTGTTCTTATTATTTATTATTACGAGTTAACTCTGGTGTTGTCATAGTCTGTGAAGTATGACCGATCAGTTATCAATCTCTTCAAAAACGGTTCCGTTTCATTTCGTCTCAATAAAGAATTGCAAATGACTACACACTTCATAGAGTTTCTTTCAGTGAGGTCGTACGATACGTGTGTGTTTTTTAAGTAGGTCAAAACTTTTGTTTTTTAAAGTCAAACAAACTTTATTCAATTTGGCTTAAATTAAGCGCTTTTGAATCGTCACTATAAATATGGCCTCCAATGCCCCCGCCCGGAAGAAAAGAATTCAAATTCCAAATTTCTATATTTGATATTAAAATATATATACAAAATTACTTATAATCTACTTATTAAAGCAATTTACAATTAAGCCTTATATATGTAGGTATCAGAAAACTTATTTCTACAACCCTATCTACGTGTTGAGGGATAAAACTTTATTATGCTTAAAAACTAATACATATGGTTTGTGGGGGAAAATCCAGGAAACTGGGAAAACCTGGCTATTTGAGCCCGGCTTCGCTGTAAAAGCCTTTAGGGCTTTCAGCATAGAAGAGGCTTTTAGTCGGTATACACCCCCTGGTGTTTACACCCGAGCACGACATATGGGCCCCGTTTCGGGGTTTCAATACGTAAATGTTGTTATAATTTTTATTATTTATTTATATTTTCCTCCTCTCCAAAAAAAAATAACGATACATATTTCTTTAAAATATTGTATTTACCATTTGTTCGGAAGAAGTAGAAGTGAGAATAACATACAAGAAACCCAACGGCCACTCTTTTCAATGAATAGAGTATTTTATATGTGTAAACATTATTGTGTTTCTGTCTGAAGGGCGTCGTAGCTAGTGAAATTACTAGGCAAATGAGACTTAACATCTTATGTCTCAAGTTGATGAGCGCAATAGTAGTGCCCCTCAGAATTTTTGGGTTTTTCAAGAATCCTGAGCGGCACCGCATTATAATGGGAAAGGCGTACCAATTACCATAAGCGGAACGTCCTGCTCGTCTCGTACCTTATTTTCATAAAAAAAAAGCGTTTTAAATTCCAATTATTTCAAAAAAAGTAATAAAGAATAAACTGTATAAATATAAATTATCCTATCGTAATGGATGCATCAACCTTTAGAGCTTGGATTCATTGTTTGTGGTCAGTTCCCGCTTTATAAAAAATGGCATCCATTGTATTCGTAACAGGGCGAACAGAGAGTGATAAATCGTTTTTCATCTGTGAGGCGAAACTCCTCCGAAACTCGGTTAAACCAGTCTATATGAAATTTTGTTTGTAGATATACAAACAAAATTTACCCGATAGGGTAGGTCTGAGAATCGGCCAAGATCTATTTTTATATCTCTATATGATAAGGGTGACCCACGTCTTAATATTTTTTTATGTTTTTGACATAATATTCAAACACAAATTTCCATCCATCTACGATCAAAACCTATTTTTATATAATTTTTATATTATTCTGTTCCATCCACAGGGTTGACCGGAATAGGGTTGTAAGATGGCAATTGAATACAATAATTGTGGTACGATATATTTGGTAGCTCTGTGAATTGGTCATTATCTATTTTTAAAACACCAATAATTTTTTATTATTTAAATTCTTCTTTTTGTTCTTTATATTAATACAACGTTTGCTGGGTCAGCTGGTCTTATATTTAAATTTCTGGCCTGATATCTGCTACTAAATACATTGGCCGGATGAGCTGCCGCGATGGCACTATACAGTTACGGCCGTTCCCAATATTCAGTCTATCTCCGGTTGTGTCCTACTGGAGATAGAAATCGTAACTATCGTTGACTTTTTTCTCCCAATAAACTTATCGACGGTAACTCACCTTATCCGTACATGCTGTCCGTCAATGGGAGGACGTAGGACGTATAGCTTACCAGCAATAGAATATTTTGTGGAAATTGCAATTCATGCGTCCCAATATAAGGCGATAAGAATGACTTACGGTCGTCCCCAATATAATATCTACAGTTAGATATAAATCACTACCTTCTACTGTCAGTTAGTAGCTGTCAATAATCTGAAGCTGTCCCAATATACCCGATAAGTCATTCTTATCGCCTTATATTGGGACGTGTGAATTGAAATTTATAATGGCTGTAAATTAGTTTGTATTAGGTGCTGCATCCAATATATGAATCGTATTAATTACAATTTACCAGTGGGAGGCTCCTTTTGTGTTTCTGTCTAAAGGGTTTCGTAGTTAGTAAAATTACTGGGCAAATGAGACTTAACATCTTATGTCTTATGTATAGATACTAATTGGGATATATGGCATCATTGAAAGTCAATAGCGTATTATCGATAATTCGTTATCATATATCGGTACAAAACAAAGGCGCACTCAGTTCCAGAGTTGTTAATTCGATCTATAAATGAGATAAGATAAATCCGGGGATTTTGATACCTTTTAGCCGATAATTGTAAATGATATCCATCATTACAAAAGTATTCGATAATAATTTCAAGTGATTTGTTATGTTTTAGAATTCAACGTCTGTTTTGTCAATGGTTAATGCATAATTCTTAGACAATAGATTATTAGTGCGGTACATAGAGGGTTTGTTTAAATTTATTAGATTTTATGAAGATCTTATTATGAGCTTTTGAATATAGGTACAATATATTAAGTATGTTAGCATGATGTGATGTTTACCTGACTGCCTCCAAATCTGCTTTATCAACTTGGGTAAGTATTTTGAATTTGTATATTATGAACTAAACTTATTGTATATGATGCAATTTTGTATTCGAAAACAAAAAAATATATCAACGATTTTTATATTTTAAAAGAGCTTGATAAATCTCGAAAAGAAAAGTTAAAAAACATTAATGGTCTCATTTCTTTTTTACAATTTGTCAACAATATTATAATTCTTTGTTTTTATAGCGTGATCCTATTAGACTTCGAGTACATTAGAACCACTTTGTACCAAAAAAACTGTCATGCTATGTGTGTAAAAATATTTAATAAATTACCAAACGAAATAAGAGAGAGGACAGTGTTAAACACATTTAAATTTAAATTATTAACACCATTATAGAAATATTGTTTTGACTCAATAAACGAATATTATCAAACGAAGTTGTAACTGGCACCAATACTACTTTTACAAATAATATTATATTTTTTGTGATTATTTTTACTACATTATCTCTTAGCATTTCATTAATTATTGTAATTGTGTATTGTAGGGTCATTTAGGTATTGCTTTACGTTGGTCAAATTATATTAAATTTTTGATTGTTAGGTTTATAATATTGTGAAGGGAAACCACAAAAAATATTTGCATATCTGTCAAGACGAAACATGTGCCTGCTTGGGATTTGTAACAACTTTACTTGTGAATGTTTCTGGCAAATAAAGAACTTTGACTTTGAATAAATGTTACTGAAATTGTTAATGTTATTGAAAACTATCAGTAAAATAACCGTGTACATGTGAACAACAGTCTCAATTAATTGGGTGACATACGAGGTAATGGAACTGCAATTATTCAGACGAATAGAAATTAAATTTCTCAGAAGACTAATTCAAGCAATACTTATACAATATGCACGTTATGAAAAAATGATGAGAGTGAAATTTTAAGATGCACGCGCATCACTGTAACACGAAAGTAACAGGTTGAAGTTGGTTCCTAAAATTTTTTTCTCGTTTTTGTTTTTGTATTCTCCGTCCATTGTAAGACAGGTAAAGGGTTCAAGCCCATACAGCCGTATTCATTATTTAATAAATAGTTGTCAAAGCCATCTTTGCAAGATTTTTACAAAGTTGTTCTTTCTAAACGCGGGGAATAAATCATTTTAATGATTTTTGATTCGTTAGGCCAAAGAAGTATAACTTCTTGCGTGAACACATAAGTACACACTCCCTTCTTCTTCTGGTGAAACCGGAATCATCAAAAAGAGACTTCAATTTTTCCCACAGCCCTTCAGTAGTCTTGACTGTCTTGATCTGCACGTACAAGGTCGCATTTATAGTTAAAATCAGTTTCGCCTTTGTCTTGGCGTCATCCGCGGCTGATGCAATAATGGCCAACTCTGGTTTGATGCACTTCATCATTTCTTCAACTATAAGGAAATTTTCAGATGCAAACACTTACTCGTCGTAATTTTCCATTCCTCATAACCTTAACCATTACCAGTGGGACGCTCATTTGCACAGGATGCCGACTAGATTATGGGTACCACAACGGCGCCTATTTCTGCCGTGAAGCAGTAATGTGTAACCATTATTGTGTTGCAGTCTGAAGGGCGCCGTAGCTAGAGAAATTACTGGGCAAATGAGTCTTAACATCTTATGTCTAAAGGTGACGAGCGCAACTGTAGTGCAGCTCAGAATTTTTGGGTTTTTCAAGAATCAGGCAAGGCGTATCAGTTACCATCAACTAAACGTCCTGCTCGCCCCTTATATTCTTAAAAAAACCTAGGTCTATTCTCGATATAATTAGTCGCCATAACGGTGATATAATTTGTCCTCCTCATCCATAAAAAAAAAACGATTCATAATGACTATATATGGCATATATAGGCAATATAATAATAGTTCACTCGATGCAAATTAGTTTCTTATATATAGACGTTAGTCCAATACACATATACAAACAATGTATTAACTAACTCAGCCGATCTTGATACAAATTTCCTTCATATTGGCAAATAGTGCTATACGTGCATTGATTGCAGCAAATACGGTTGACCAAAGCTAAGCCCGGACTATTGGTTATTAGTTCTCAGTGCTATGTGACAGACTTTGACCTAAATATTCTATGAACTGTAATAGTATGATACAATAATTGTAATCTTAATCTTGCTTAAGTACTTTATTAATTGACGACCCATATAGCCGAATGGTTAGTGACCCTGACTACTAAGCTAGAGGTCCCGGGTTCGAATCCAGGTAGGTGCAATCATTTATATGATGAATATGGATGATAGTTTCCGAGTCATGGATGTTTATATGTATTTATGTATGTTTAAGTAAGTATATTGTATTAAATATATCCATGTCTTATACCCACAGTACAGGCTATACCTAGTTTGGGGTAAGATAATTTGGTTAAAAAAATATATATTCTAAGTTGTTTTTATTTTATTGTTACTGTTTTTAATTTTATCTGCAATGGTGTCTTCGTATCTTAGCATGACAAACATGAGAAAGCTTTGAAGATATAACATTTTTCAAAAATATTTCCCAAATTCATATCAGTTAAAA
The DNA here is from genome assembly GCA_949711755.1 of Leptidea juvernica. Lineage (NCBI taxonomy): Eukaryota > Metazoa > Arthropoda > Insecta > Lepidoptera > Pieridae > Leptidea > Leptidea juvernica. The sequence continues at coordinate 30,462,683 of CATIXQ010000003.1, read as the reverse complement.
TGTTGTTAATACTAAACAATCGTGAAACAATTACCATTGGGAGGCTCCTTTCCTCAGTAATGTGTAAGCATTACTGTGTTTTGGTCTGGCTTGACAACTTATGTCTCAATGTAACGAGCGCAGTTGTAGTGCCGACGAGAATTTTTAAGTTTTTCAATAGTCCTGAGCGGCATTGCATTGTAATGGGCAGGGCGTATCAATTACCATCAGCTGAACATCCTGCTCGTCTCGTCTCTTATTTTCTGCGTGTCTGCCAAGAGCCAGGGAACTGCCATTAGCCTGGTTTCTTCCTTTAGCATCAAATATTTCATACAAGCTCTCTTGTTATTGGTACTCTCAGTCCCTTGTCAAGACAATATCTCCATCGTGATCGAAAATCGACTTTAACAAACAACCCTCTTTTCTCCCCACATTTGCCCCAAAAATTTGTGCTATTATACTAGTTTTACTCATTAAGCTTCCCAAAGATACAAACTATTTTGCAAGTGTTTCACCATTATAATAAATTTTCATTATGTCTCATATATTGGGATCTCTAGTACACGTAAACTTCCATGAATTATTTAAATTGCAGCAAAAGACATCGTAGAAGCCAGCAGTAAGAGTCCGAAAGTTGTAGAGGAGGTCAAGATTCACAAAGATTTGAATGACCAAATTAAAGGCATAAAGGCATTTATTTTCTCAAAATTGATTCCTTTAGAATTCTTTTTGATGTCATTTCTAATAACTACTAGATACTACTACCGCTTTGGAAACAAATGGCGCTCTGAGAGAGAAGGAGCGGCGCAAGAAACTCTTCCAGCATTCTTTTTTTGCGATCTTTTCAATAAAAATATACAATATTGTACAGACATTTCTATCGCTATAAAATAATCACAATCTAGTCCCAGGCTCTCCGATCATTTAGATATTCAGCAGTGGAGTAATAGGATTTACGACAGAGCCATTTTTATATAAAACATTTAAATTTATTTATAGATAATGCCTGAACAGTGGCTGGGACTTTATTATAGAAGCCTACTAGAATTAGTTACAAGCAATCCCTTATTTCTAGTGTTATAATAATGTAAATCACTATTAAGAGCAAAAAGGTGACGATTTTTGTGAGCGTATATTAAATTTTCATAAATGTACTGACAATGAACAGTCATAATATTTATTTCTTTAAATTTTTCTTTGAGAGACTGTCTATAACCAAGCTGATATATAGCACAGTTATTTATCAGCAAGGAGTAAATGTATATGTCTGGCAAATGTAACTCTGCCTTTTTGTAATCTAGCATTTTGTGGGCTTGCTTTGTGAGCATTCATTCTGTAGTTATAGTATATAGAATACTATAACATGGTTCGTCATGCTCACTGAAATGGCATTGCTTGCGGCGGCGTCGTGTGACGTGTCATCTCCTTCTCTCAAATTTGAGCGACGGGAACGATGGATTGTCCATGCGTCAACACTTGCTGCTTGTGGTGCCAAGTCAAAATTCAATTTCAAAAACACTTTATTCATGTAGGTCACAAAAACGACACTTATGAATGTCAAAAAAAAATATATATAAATATTGTTTCTTATTGAATTTACCGCTACTTCGTAAAGGGTTGAGCTAATGAGAAGAAGTAGCAAGAAACTCATTGCCACTCTTTTAAGTCAAGATTTACATTTTAGTTGTTTTACAAATCATTTCAATTACAATATATGCAAAGTGACGCAACTAAAATACTCAAAAGTCAAAAACTGAAAGGCTTACATGAGTAAGTCAAAAAAAGAAAAAAAAAAAGTAAATTAATACTTATAAACACAAGAGTTATTGAGTATAGTAGATGCATCATTCCACACATACCGTAAATAAATAGAGGCATTATGTGAGCATTTCATAAAATAAAATATATAATAACTTTAACTTTAAAGGAAATAATAATAATAAAAAACACATCAAGCAGACCTCCCGGTAACAAGATCATCCAGCCCCCACGAGTAGCACCCGTTCACGAGCATGACGCATGGACCAGCCATCGCCTCCCTCGACCATATTTTAGGGAAGGGAACGACCCGCCCCACGTCGCCGCCACAAGCAGAGGCATTTAAGCGAGCATGACGATACCTGCCACGAGAAATCTACCGAATAACAAAACAATTCAAGTTCATCTACATATTATGCAATACTTACTAAATGCCTCTCCTTACAATTTTGTTTCAAATTACATAACTCATGATAATGATTATTAAAATTGATTGAAAAAACAGAAAACAATATTAATATTTAAATTATATAACTATAATGACATTTATCAAACTAAGACAGACATGTAACAGCCCAGCAGCTCAGTCCCAAGGGTTCTTTAGATCCAGATATTTTATAGTACCCTTTTAGACCCGGATGACGACATCACCATCGCGAACGCGACACCCACACCCACACAAACACCGACACAGACACGCACACACCGCTTTCGCAGGCGTAGGCGCGGTCAACCACCGCAAACCACTGGCACTCGTCGCTCTGACGATGGCCAGCGGCCCGCACCCTAGATACACCACACATTGTTTTGATACCCGACGAGACGTTAGTCCTCGTCCTGTAATCGCTTCACTACACTTACTCACACACGGACTGACTGACGGACTGACATACACCACTTACACAATCACAAACACACTCCACAATTAAACACAAACACAAACATACATGCACACAAACATTTACACTACGTACATACATACAAACACACATACATACAATCATAAACACATACATACACACTTACCTACTTTACACAAAACATCACCACACTCGTCGGCGAGTGTGTTCTTATCACCTTTTCATCTTTCATCTTCATTTCATCTTCATTCCCACAAGCACACAGCCGGTCTGAGGTTCGAGTCTCCTTAGGAGACGCCCCGCGGTTGTTGTTGCGTAGTCTTTGCGGCCTCCACAGCCCACGTCCTACTTCGCTGTGAAAGCCAGGGCTGCTAACAGCACAGAGGAGGTTTTAGTCGCGTCGCGTTTTGTCGCGTAAGCGGACACCCCGAGTCCGACATATTACGCCCCGTTCCGGGGCGTAAATACGTACCCGTATTTCCTCCTCTCAAAAAAAAAAAAAATAGTACCCTTTTGTATGCAACTTTTTCTTTAGCACTGATTTATATTCATTTAAAGGTAAGTTCTGAATGTCAATAGGGACCTTATTATAAAAACGTATACACAGACCTCTGAATGAAGTTGTGACTTTTTGGAGTCGACTTACATGAACAGCAAGCCTATCCATATTTCTAGTATTGACATTATGAGTGTCACTAATTTTTTTAAACGAATTTATATTTTTTTTTACATTACCAAGGTTTTCATATATGTATTGCGATGTCAAAGTCAAAACTTTTATTTCCTTAAATTTTTCCCTTAGTGACACTCTTGGTCCTAATTTATAGATGGCACGAATAGCTCGCTTCTGCAGTGTGAAAATGGTGTTAACATCGGCAGCATGTCCCCAAAGTAAAATACCGTATGTCATCAGACTATGAAAATAGCTGAAGTAGACCAACCTCGCGGTATTTTTACATCCGTAAGTTGCCGAATTTTTTTAACTGCGTATGCTGCAGAACTAAGCTTTTTCGCCAAATTCATAATATGAGGACCCCACTGAAGTTTGGTATCTAAGGTTATCCCTAAAACTACGGTTGTATCTACAGGTTTCAACTCATCGTCTTTTACTACAATATTTGTGTCAACCTGTCTAACATTAGGCAGGGAAAATTTAATACATTTGGTTTTTTTTCATTAAGAAGGAGATTATTCGTAGTGAACCATTCCACTACTTTGGAGAAAGCATTGTTCACGTCATCAAAAGCAGTATGCTGTCTATGTAGTTTAAAAAGTAAAGAAGTATCATCTGCAAACAATACTATCTCATGTTTATTTTGTACAAAGTATGGTAAATCATTTATATATACAAGGAATAGTAATGGCCCAAGAATCGAACCCTGTGGAACGCCCATGGTAATGGGAGATCCAGCTGACCTCTTACTGTTCACTTCAACCATCTGAAACCTGTTGCCCAAATAAGACTTCAGAAGGCCAAGCGCTTCTCCCTTGATACCATAATGATGTAGTTTCCTGATTAAGATTTCATGATGAACACAGTCAAATGCCTTGGATAAATCACAGAAAATACCAACGGCATCCTGACAATTATCCCAGGCTTCAAAAATTTTCTGAATAAGCTCAACACCAGCATCTGTTGTTGAGCGACCCCTTGAAAAACCAATTTGTTTAGTGCTCATTAAATTGTAACCATAGAAATGATTAAGCAATTGTTGTAAAATAAGCTTTTCAAATATTTTACTTAGCGTCGGTAGAATAGATATTGGTCTAAAATTTGTGGGGTCAGAAGAACTACCGGCTTTGAATAATGGGATGACTTTACTCTGTTTCATCAAATCAGGAAACACACCATTGTCAACACATAAGTTAAATATGACAACCAAGAATGGAGCAATACAATCAGCTATGGAGTGAATTATTTTAACAGATAAGCCATCAAGATCAGCAACCTTTTTCAATTCTACTGATTTAAAGGCTTTCATTACATCATTGTAAGTAACATGAGTGAATTTACATAAGTAAAAATAAATTTACTAGATTATAGCATCGAAATAGGGATATTAGCTTAGTGCTCAGGCCGGATTCAACTAATAAATTGACATTAAAATCTCCACAAACAAGTATATTTTTATTACTAATTTTAAATAAAGCTTCATCCATATTTTTTTCAAAAATGTCATATGATGCAGCTGGTGGTCTGTATACACTCATTACAACAAGCTGCTCAAGCTCTACACAGGCTATCTCAATAGTTTGTTCAACTGACAGGCTCACAATATCAGAACGTTCTTTATATTTTAAACTGTTATGAATCAGTATTAGAGAGCCTCCGTGTATTGCATTTTGTCTGTTGAACGAACTAGCAACCTGGTGCTTGCCAAAATTAAACATAAGCTGATGACTTTTTAACCAATGTTCTGTTAAACAAAGTATATCAATATCATTATTATTTAAAAACAACTCAATTTCCAAGTGTTTCCCAGACAAGCCCTGAATATTTTGGTGCACCAGGTTAATAAAATTTTTATTATTAAATTTATCTAATATGGCTGTGCTATGCTTTATATTCAAGTTATTATTTTTTGTTGTATAAGATTTCAAATTTCTGCCGGAGTTGTTCTCAGTTGTCTTATAAACTAGTTTAAATGGTTTGGAAAATATTCCACATTTTTAATACCAAATGTACTACTAACCTGCTCAATAGAAGCAGGTGTCTGTCTGTCCACCGAACAGGATAAGTTAATAAAATAATAATTTAGCACATGTGCTAATTGTCGAGTACAATATTTAGAAAGATAATAGTTTTCTTTAGTCAAATAAAAATACTTTCCAATAAACTTATTGGTGTCCATAAAATGGAAAAGACCATGACGACATGTCAAGGTATGCATATATAGATTTAACTTATGTCTATGATTATTTTCTCGGTCTGGCAAGCTCTGACTGAATGGCAACCCAAACAACATTATTTTATTTACATTATCTAAGTTGCTAAGCAATTTGAAATAATTAGCAATATCCTTATTATTAGTTCTTCCTCTTCTACCAATTAGAATTATTATTGTTGTATTTAAATTGAATTTAGAAGTTATAATTCTGTCAAAAATATTGGAATAAGTGGCCCCAGGCATACAGATATTTAAAATATTTTGACCAAAGTTAAGATTCAGTTGTAAACCAATTTTTTTTCCAATATCATCATCCAATCGCATCCAACAAATACAATGATTTATTAACTATAACAGTCGAACTGTTATAGTTAATAATTCATTGTATTTGTTGGATGCGATTACTGATTATGACAGTAATCACGACGATCATGTTAAAGAAGCATTCTTACACGTATTATTATGTATGTACACCAATTACGCCGAGATTTATGACCCGATTTACGTGATTCTTTCGTTTCGATTTCTTTTCTTTAGTTTGATGCGGAATAGTTGCGATTTGGTCCAATAAAAAATTCACATAGTTTGGCCCAGTAGTTTTCATGTTATGAACATTTTTTATAAACATTCATGTTTACGTGGATGATGTAATTGTTTAAGTGGATGGTGTTATTGTTTACGTGGATGATGTTTTGTTTACGTGGACGATGTAATTTTATTTTATGTACAGCTTTTAGGAGTTTTCATTTAGGTTTATTATTTATTATTGATTTGCGTTTTTTAATAATAATAATGCGTAATTTATGATTGCCCGTGTCCCGATAAGCGCGTCTTACGGCGGTTCCCAATATACTATCTACAGATAGAGATAAATTACTAACTTCTCCTGTCAATAATCTGAAGCTGTCCCAATATACCCGATAAGTCATTCTAATCGCCTTATATTGGGACGCGTGAATTGCAATTTCCATACATACTTCTATCGCTGGTAAGATATACGTCGTCCTATTGACAGACAGCGTGTACGGATAAGGTGAGTTACCGTCAATAAGTTTATAGAGAGATGGACTGAATATTGGGAACGGCCGTAAGGCTGTCTTACATATGACATACCTATCATTCATAGCTAACACAGGTTCTTCGTGATCTAATTTGTTATATATATTATAAAGTTACAAGTGAAATTACAATTAAAAAAAAACTTATTTATTAATTCTAAAAACTAATCACATGAATTCTTATAAAAATAATTAAACAAACTTTAGCAAACTAACAATCAGAGGAACAAAATCATAACCAAAATAATTAACAAAATAATAATGAGATACAGAGATACCAGATGATAGCAGATCACACCGATCGGTCGTCGCGCAGAGTGTCCGCACGCAACGCCGTACAAAGTAGAAGTGACCCGACCCGCCGTCGGCAGTAGTTTTATAATGAGCGCGCCCCCCCATGTTCCTGGGCCGGGTGGTAGTATCCAACAATATATTATAGCCATTCTAAAATATTCTATATTTTGATTAAAAAGAGTGGCCGTTGAGTTTCTTGTACGTTCTCACGAGCTCAACTTTTCCCGAACATATGGTAAATTCAGTAATTTAGAAGAAATACTTATAGTGAATATTCAAAAGCGATTCGTTTAAGTCTTATTGAATAAAGTTTATTTGACTTTGACCTTGATTATAATTACTATCTTACAATTTATATGGAGCCAACAACTTGAATAAAATGATTCAAGGATACATACAATCCTAAGTTTTTTCTAAAATTTATTTGGGATCCCGAATACGTCGACTTCTTCACCAACAAAATCATGGGCAGATGTTCCATAAATGTCTTATGTAAGACATAATTTTTCAGTGCACAACTATTTTGTAATGCCAAAACATCTCTCACTGTTTCATAATAATTATTTCACAAATTTTATGGGCATTGAATTGTATTTATTAAAGTGAAACTTTTATTACATCGTCTCAAACTTTTTCGTCTGTGCATGTCGCGTGACGGTCGGGCGGCGCCTACAGTTCGCAGCAGCTGACCGTGTAGTGTATAGACTATTACTCATTTGTGCCAGTGCTCCACGCTATTTTGTTTGTTTTTGTCAGTGTTTAATGTAAATATTGTTATTTATTTAGTTAAATGTCTATAATGTGAAAAAAGTTTCACTCTTACCGTGGTTTCATAAAACCACACAATCCTTTTTTTAATATATTACATTTCCTAATATATAAAACTAACAGCGTTGCTTTAAAAATTTATTTCAGGAAGAACTTCCCACGTCTCCGTAACATTCGTTTAAGCGTTTGTCTACAAACCCATTTATTTTGATAAATCACGTGTTGAGATTAAAGATAAACATGTCTTGAACAAAATTAGTCATTTTTTGTTGTAGAATTCTGAATACAGTAGAGCGTCTATAATTCGAACTATTTGTAGGGAACTGTGTGTTGGGGATATGGGTTTTCGGAAAACCGTTATTTTCAGATAATCGAACTACCGTATATTGATCCTACAGGATGTACTTTACCGTTGATAACCTGCTCAACCCCAATGTTTTGTATATTAGGAAATGGACTTGAGATGTCGCTCTTATAAATCTAAACATATTTGTTAAGTTTTTAAAGTGATACTTTCACATCTAGGATTAATACTCAAATAAAATTTGAAAACAAAAATTTTATGAACCATGCGAGATTCGAACCCACGACCTCTGGCGTTCCGTACCAGTGCTCTGCCAACTGAGCTATCGTCATAAATAGCTCAATTGTTTATGCAAATATTGGGGTTGAGCAGGTTATCAACTGTAAAGTAGATCCTGTACATGAAGCCACACCTGAGAGTTGAACAAAGCATACCAGATTTTATGACGATTCGTCACTCAAATGGTTAGCTCAGTTGGCAGAGCACTGGCACGCCAGAGGTCGTGGGTTCGAATCCCGCATCGTTCATAAATTTTGTTTTAAAATTTTATTTGTGTATTAATCCTAGTAGTGAGGGTTATCACTTTAAGAACATAACAAATTGTTTAGATTTATGAGTAGAGGCGAGGGGGGGGTGTCATGGCTGAACATTATACCCTGGAGGTCTATTCGCAAAATCGTCAACGATATATTCGGAACTATACGATAATACCCCGAATATATCGCATCTACCCTAATGTAACAAATGTTCGTATTCTATATCGTTTATCGTAACAACATCGTAACCATAGACCAATATTTTTTGACAATGTTAAGAGTGAATAAATTATGCGTGAACCTTGAAAAACGATTAAAAATGTAATATTATCTGTGCTATGTCGCTGTTAAGTGTCAAAAGTCAAAACATAGCTTAGGCGCTATGGTCCTTAACCATGCCAGACTCTGCACCTCCAATTTGCAACATTTACACAAAATGTAAATATTCAAAAATTATTTAATGAATATAATGTGACCATTTAAAGTTGAATAAGTAATACAAAACTTGCGGATAGTAAAATGTAAAAAAAAGTATCTCAGCCTTTCTCGACGACTTCCGATTTCTCGGGCGGCCATTTGCATTACGCATAAACGATCAAGAAAATGACTTAAATAACTTAAGGTAGTAAAAATCCTGTTGGATAGTAAATAACATATAATTAATATTATTTATTAAATATGTATGGCAAATTTATCTATACAACTTGAAACGATAATAGCAACGACAGCCTAGAAGCTGTCGTTGAGATTATCGTAAAAGTGACGTTTGATTATTTGTCAAATTCGAATATTCGTCTCTAACATTTTCAACTAAGAGTAGGGTTAGGACCGATAATATCGAAGAATGTTTCGTTCGTTCAATCATCGTTTCGACACTGAATACGATGTAACTAAGAGTAGGAATCGACACGACGAATGCCACGATATATCGAATATCGATTTTAAGAGTAGGCCCCCTGGCTCTTCTTCCAATACGTTGGATGAGTACATCACGGAGGAGTAAAAAATAAGGACTCCGTGTCACCTTACATAACAGTGAGGCACCAAAACAAGCCGGTAAACGTGTAAATACATAGCCCCACGCATACACTTACACTACTACAAGCCGATCGGCCGCCATTATGAGATTTGCCATCGTCTGTAACAGATCAGTTTGCGTCGCAATAAAATATTTTAAAAATGCCGTTGTGTGAAAAAGTTTAAGAACAAAAATTTAAAAGTATTTGTAGATATATGATTATCTAAGGGGGAAAAATTGTGTAACTGGTATACCCCGTAACTGCACACACGCTTCTTATTTTACTAGTCCGTAGAGTACATGTGTTTTGTGGTTTCTTTACTAGCAACTTACCATAATTGCAACTTCGTTAAGTTCCGTCCTACATTATTAGCTCCTTATAAATTGAGATCTATTCATCTCCGCTTTGATGGTATCCATCTTCTGTTGTCTCTAATTCACCTGAATTTCTAGTTATATCCTTCATTAGAATGTTTTCAAACCACCCAGTAACTGCAATAAACAAAACCGCCTCTATTACATTGTTAACAATGTTACACGAAAAAGGAAATTCAATCTTGTTACTTAAAGTTGAATGGATATCATTGTCAAGGTCGGATCGAAATATATTGATGCTCGATGAGACGGCACAATTTTCTAAGACTTCATCTTATTCGAGTCCATTTCCGTGACACTGCATTCTTATACAAGTTCCGGGAATTCGTTCTGTTATAAATAAAAATACGCCTATTGTGTTATTTTATTAAAAATTATATTCGCATATATTCATTGAACTTTTTCTTGATTTGATATGAATTTTTAATATTTAATTGATGATTAATGAATTTTTAATATACATGAATTTATGCAAAATAACACCAAATTCTATTTAAAGGCTTTTAATCTGTCCGACCAGAATTCTAATGTGCATTTAGTTTGTAGCATCTGATATTGTTTATTGTGTTATAATATCAATGAATTAATTTAAACACTGTATTGCACTATAAAAATGTTAAAATGTATATATAAAAGTTATGCTACCATAACTTTACTAATTGGGTTTTTTTCAGGCGAGATTTATAATGCTGAATAAAATTATGTTCAACGAGCGAGACTTGTTAGACGACTTACGTGTGCCAAAAATTGTGTTTCATTTTTAAAATGTCGTCTATTACTCTCCCTCCAACCGCAACGTTTGTTTAATCAAAAGCTCTTAAGCATGCCTCGTGTAGAGGTGCAACACGTGTAACTAAAGAAGTATAACTTCAAACAGTCTGCTAATCTGATATAAAAACTTAACTCGCGGTTAAAAGCGAGTTATTCTTTACACTTGCGAATGACTAACATAAATAAATTCTAAACATTAAATATTCTGGTGAATAAAACAAAATTTGATGAAACAGGGGTTGAACATATTAGAGAAGAGAAAAGTATCAAGGGCTATGAAAGAAAAGTGATTGTTTAATTTTGAGGTATTTATTAAAATTAAATTTGTCAGTCTTTCTTTTATAATTAGTAGGCACTCTAAGAAAAAATAAACCAATCAAGTAAAAAAAATTGCCTGTTATATATTATTATTTACTGTTGTCTGATGTAAAATTGGATACGAGGAGAGTTGAAAAAACCGGTTTCAAATCTCCTCAGTAAGAAAATACCTCGCAATATTTATTTAATTCACAATTAAGAAGCAAATACACAGAAGAATTGTAACTATCATGTATTATAGCCCCCTTATTCATGATAGTCTGCTAACTTAAAGCATTGCTAATTCTCACTCTGTCTTCTTCTATTGACCTAAATCAGAATGAGAAAATTCACTCCTTAGCGGCTGTTTTAAGTTAGCGGACCATTATGAATAAGGGGGTAAGTCTTTAGTTAATGTGCTTTGGTAACATATTATAAAGCTTAAACCAAATACAAAACTCTTATAAAAATAAAGGCATATTAAAAAACGTTAAAAACTCACTTTTCATGATTTTTGTCACATGGCACGCAGAACTCGAGAACCGCGCGACTTCCGCCACCTACGCAAATTCACACGTAAGCTCACGGAGGGAAGTGATTGAAAAGCGACGATATCAACTCGATAACAGTTTTAAGTTCCCAGAAATCAATACTGTTTCAAATCACCTCTGTTTCTAATCCCCTCGGTCTCCCCTACAATGAGTACTGAAACCCAGACACTTCGACCTGTTTTTTTATATGAAAATAAGGGACGAGACGAGCAGGACGTTCAGCTTATTGTAATTGATGCGCCCTGCCCATTACAATGCAGTGCCGCTCAGGATTCTTGAAAAACCCCAAAAATTCTGAGTGGCACTGCAACTGCGCTCGTCACCTTGAGACATAACTTGTTAAGTCTCATTTGCCCAGTAATTTTACTAGTTACGACGCCCTTCAGACCGATACACAGTAATGCTTCACGGCAGAAATAGGCGCTGTTGTGGTACCCATAATCTAGCCGGCATCCTGTGCAAAGGAGCCTCCCACTGGTAACAGTTCTGCGTTGCACGCGATTCAATGGTTCGGGCAAGTGCACTTTACTAGGGGTGGGGTGGACTTGACCAAAGATGAGAGTAATACCCAATGTGTGAGAATGCCCTAGAATATGGATCAGCTTCAAGTATGACTGTCTCTTTAATATAATATCACCCCTAGTTTATTTGAAGCTAATTCGTATTTGCTTTTCTGATTGGCACATTATGACCCAAACGATCGTTACTTATCCGAGCATTACAGTTCAGTCTTTTCAATGCCCACAAAGTAAAGTGCTCAGAGCGCATACAGAAGTTTAACTACGGAAAAATTCCGGTCACTATCAATCAAAATCGCGCGATGCACTTCACCGACCGCCTGAGGTTTCTTATTAATAATAATTATATATCATTTTATTTCAGGCTACGAGGCCCATAACATAAATTCCTTATAGTCTAACATACATATTTATATAACTTAAATCTACGTCACATTTTCGTGAGGTGAGGCGCGGGTTCGGTAACTTCCGGCGGTCGGCGACGTCCGCGATACTTGCGGAACACGAACCCCTTCGGCCACAGCTTCACGTCCAGGAAGATATATGTTCGGTCGGGACGTGAACCACAAAGGAGTTCAAGTCTACTTACTACGTGACGCATCACCAACATTTCAACCCCAACCGGAACCTTGTCTTCTTCACCAAGTACTGAATAATGTCGGAGGCCTTGGTGGTTTAAGCGAGAGACGTAGATATACGTCGCTGCGATTACAGGACACAGGAGCTGATTCTGTCGTATCGGTGCTGTGCCACATTGATTACGGCTCGGAGGCCTCCTCTTTTTCCACTCTACCTTAATGAAGCCATCCTTTTTAGCCTGGACTTAGACACAGTTCTAAAAGCGGGTAAATAGTAAATAAATCCAGCCGATTTAGAGGCCATAGGGAAAGGCACATACATACATAAACATTAGTTCCTGCATTTTTTTAAAAGAAAAATAAACATAGGTTTAGGCGTGATTAAGAGCTGAAGAAAGTTAGCCCCCCAGATTTTTAATTTTTTTTATTTTTAATTATTTTATTACATCGTTAGTTCGCCATTTGTTCTTGATTGTTCTCTATAAACATTTGTTTGATCTCGATTTATTTATTTAAAAAAAAAAATTAAAATTTTGAAAATTCATTAAAATTGGTTAGGTTAGGTTATGTTAGAACAGTTAAAACAACGCACGAGCCGAGCGTAGCGTGCCGCGGCAGCGGCCGGCGAGTGCCAGAACCAAATAGTAGGCGTTTCCCCCCATTAACAGGGGGCGGGGGCTAACTAAAGGGTATGTTTTTAATTTATTGTTTTTAAATAAACAACAAAAGAACAAACAATTATTTATAGCGAACAATTAAGAACAAACTACGAACTAACGATATGCGATATTGAAAATTCAAAAATAGAAAAAAATTTTTTTTTGGGGGGCTAAGTTTGATGAGCCGTGATTGAGCCTCAAACAATGACCATTCATTATATTCATAGATAGAAGAAGATAGATGAGAGTTCACGAAATATGTATAAACATTGATGATACTTTTCTTACAGTACATTCACCTTACGTAACTTCAAATTTGCAGATACATAATTCGTTTTCCCTAATGTTTGGTAAACATTGTCAATTAATATGGGCTTAAACTCCGCCGTGTTTACCATGTGATTATTATTGGTACAGCCCACGCTTCACCCACTCTCTCCATTTTTAACGCTAAAAGAATTCACGTACGTACTAGAGTATATATTATGTATGCAAGAGCTATACGGCTAATGAGTCGCTACTAATACAATCGGTCCCCAACACTCAAACATCAAGGGAAATGATTTATATTTCGCGTTAATTAATTTTAGACTTATCATGAATTGCGGGAAATTAAATTGCTAATTATTTACTTAGAAAAGAAAATTCGTACCTTGAGAAGAACAAAAGCATAAGTGTAAAAAGTGTGTTTTACAGGAGAGCGAAAAAACTATTTAAATTATCTATCAAACTCACAGCATTCAAAAATATTTATTAACTGAATGCACTGCTAACATGAAATAAAAATTAGTAAAATTAATAAGTTAACAAAAAACTCATCCTCTCCGGACGTGTCTAGCAGTATGTACCTAATTTTCTGCGGTTAAAGAACGAATCAAATGGCAAGGAGCCGGTATGGCTTTATTTTACACAAACTAAGTTTTATCTAAACTTCAGAAGGTTCCATTCGATTTACGCGTTACGTGGTGATGAAGAACGGTTATAAGTATCCAGTATGCCTTTTGGTTCAAAATTTAATATTTAGTCCATAAAATACCAGATAAACTAGGTTCTGCTTTTATTCCTTTAAAAAGTAACAGCAAACTATTTCTCCTCATATGCCCAAATTCTGTATTCTGTTGAAATAGATTTAAAATCGTAAATGTTAGATTGATCATCTTCATTCATTATACCTATGAACTTCTTATGAAATCTAGAATTAGTAATAACCTCGTACACTTGATCATAAGTATTTTTATGTTTCAATTATGAGGAATGCATAACATCACCACGGCGTACCTATTAGTAAAAACCTGTGCCCAATATGTATTTTAAATTTTGGTGAACCATTAAAAATGTGCATTAAAAACCATAAATCATAGAAAATAATAAAAAATAAAAAATCATAAAGAACAGTTATCGGAATAGAAAGAAAGCTGATCTCTATCCCGTTTAAGTTCTTCGCAAAAGAGTGATAGAAGTAAGTAGTAGAAGTAAGTAATAGTTAATAGTTAGAAGCAACTTGAAATTTTATCGGGGCTTCTCTTTGAAATAACCAGGATATTTTCTTTCTGTTAAAATTTTTTCTAAATCTTAAACTGCAACTCTTTTAATGCTTGGATCTGATATATACATTTCTTGATCTCTTATTTTTCTTATAATAGATTTATTTTGACTGTTATAGTTATCCTGTAATATAATCTTACCTTCGCTATCAACTCTATACATATTTGGCACATGACATGTCATGTGCCAAATATGTATGTATGTCTTTGGTCAATGAAGATAAATATTAATT